>JARHVA010001749.1:1760000-1797500 GCA_037957365.1 Torreya grandis
CATGTAAGGGATTATTAGGAGAATGTGAATGAGTGGTTTATAAAAGAGATGAAGGGCTCACTGGTGGGGAAGGAGCCACAAGTGAGGGACTCATGGGTGGATAAAGATCCATAGGTGAGGGAAGGTCCATGGGTGGAGGAATAGGAAGTGATGAAGGGAACATAAGAGGAGTTGGAACCATATGAGGTAGAATCATGGGGGAAGAATGGGTATCCTTATTTTTAAATAAACTTGTGGGAGGAATGGTATAAGGTATAGGAATAGTTAAAAAGTGATCTTTTAAATTCTATTGAAAGATGTGGTAATGATCAATGTGATGGATGCTACATTGGTTCCATAAACATTATACCTCTTTGTACTTAGGAATATAGTAAATTATTACCTTCAATGGAGGTATGGACTTTTTTTTAAGACTAAGGGATATTAAGATGAAAAGTTACAATATATTGACATAACTTATGACAATTCATGGATGAATGATTATCTATGCCATAAAAGCAACAAATACATATGTGAGCAGTCTTGGTAGGTGTACTCATAAGAGGAGGTATAACAAAAGCTGAAGGAGATTGGTGAGGTTAATGAGATGATTTGGTGGGAAAAGGATCTAGCTAAGATAAAGGATGAAAACCATTACCAAGATAAGGTGATGTTAGTGGAGAAAAAGAATAAGGCTTGATAATAGGAATGATAGGATCAAAAGTAGGAATAAACTCAGCTATAGTGGGTGTAAAAATGGGATTCAAATTAGGCTTTACTGAGGGATGGGTAGGTTCTATAGAAGTATTAAGGATATTTTCACACACCTTAGGGATAAGTAGGATATATGGGTCATGGTACCTATCAAAGCAATAGGGATAATAGCTTAGTAGCGGTAAAGGTGTTTTTTTTGACCCAATCCTTATATATATTTCTAGATGTTTTTATATGAAGAGTAGGATTAGTTGACCCATTTAAAGACATGGTAGGGTGATACCTATTATATCAATATATCAATTTAAGATGTAATAGGATCATTTTGAAGATTCTAGATTATCTTGTTGATAAGAAGAGGTTAAGGGATAAGATTACCATGGGAATCCCAAAGAGGAGGTGGGGGAACGTTTTGATTATGCATGCCCCATGACATATATTAAGGGTGGGTTTGAAGATGGATAAGGTGGTTTTGCATTTGCATCATTTGATTTTCATTGTTGGCTTAAAAATCATTAATTTTATTAATATATTTCATTAAAAGTTGTTAGGTTTGATTTGCATTATTGTCATTATTTGAAGTATTATAATTAGAAGTAGTGGCTTGGGTACCACTATGGGTGTTATTAAGATCTTGAGAAAAACTATTAGAATGTGAGGCACTAGTGGTAAAATGTGCTTGTGTAGAAAAAGATGGACTATTAAAGGGATGATAAGAGGAAGCACTAGAAGCATGATTACCATGGGCTGAAAATGATGCACTAGTGGAAGAATTAAGGAAGAGGTCTTGGAAGAGGCCCACTAGATGTAGAACCTACCATGTTAGTGGAGATACTAGGCATGGAGGTAGAGGAATTCAAATAAGAATAAGTCATGGTATGAGGAGGGGTCAAAATAGAGGGAAGAGGTTGAGAAGTAAAGTACCTACTATCCCTAAATCTATGTGAGAACATGGGAGAAGGTGAATGAGGATCTTTGGATTGACCACTAATCATGAGATGGTAAATGGTAGGAGGATCCTTTCCTTAATATTGAGGAAATTTAGAGATAAAGAAGACCATTTCAGGTGTATACTCTAATTTGAGTTGATATTCAAGTGAGAAGAGAGGATTAAGAAGTGAAGAGGAATGAGGAGGGGTCCCATAGTTTGTACAATGAGTGGCTATATGAAAATTACTCTCATCCAAGAGAGGATCCATAATATATTAATTGGAGACCCTATGAAGGTTGGTAAGAATCATCATATCCATTGAATTGAACTTAGTGTTGTCTTCATAAAATAATTTTATGATGAAGGAGAAGGATTAGATAAGGCAAAGGTGATACAAAAGTAAGGGAAAAGGAAGAAATAAATAAGAGTATAGAGTTGGTTAGATTGACCTAGTACTAAAAATATGGTCTAAAAATTAAGAAAAAAGGGATATATAGTTGATAGGATTGACCTAGTACTATAACCTAGGACCAAAACAAGTAGATATGGATAAAAAGTTGATAGGGTTGACCTGGTACTGTATCCAGGGAGGCAAAAAAGAATATTGTGTCAACAAGGCCAACTTAACACTATAGGTAGGGGAATAATAGTTTGTAATAGACTGTGTCAAATATAATGACAATTTAATGAAATAGGAAAAAATTTGCAAGTACTTTTGAAATCAAGGAATGAAAAGAAACACACAATCAATTATGTCAATGAGTATGATACAATTGATTCACACATCACAAAACCTTGCACCAATGCTAGCCAATGCAAGTTTTTATAATACAACATACAATTAAGGAAAGACTTAGAAAGTAAATGCTAAGTGGTTATCTTAAATGTTGTTAGATTATTAGAATATGATTTTAGATGTAATAGGGAAGTTGACTATAATTAATGAACTAAAAATCCATCTATGGATGGTTTTAGGATGTTTAGGATAAAAGGGATCTGTATTATTAATGATATTAGCTTGGTATTGGGGCTTACCCTCTCATTCCACACACCATAGTGATAATGGTGTTAGGTGATTTGTTAATATATACCATTAACCATGTGTTTATACTTGGCCAGAAAACTAATTTGGCTTCCCCCTTGGTGATGAAATCCAAGTAGGTAGGCCTTGTGTAGATAATTATTTTAAGTGCATTTTAAGATTATGTGATTTGGTAGTGTGTGTAATAAAATATAAAATAGTGCAACTAAATGGTATATTGAAAACCCACCTAATTAGACTATGTGATCTATTTTAAGAATACAAACAATTGAAAGTGTAAGTTTGAAGTAATTACTAGCATATAAGTGATAATTCCAATTTTGAAACATAGTAAAGTGTTAGTTAAAATGATAGTGTATGCAAATATTATAGTACATAGTGGATAGTGTCTCTACAGTACTACTAAAGCAAGGGTCTATTAGGAATGATGTTGATAGTATAAACCTAGTCTTTCAAACAAAAGATAGAATATAAAACTAGGCTGACCAGGTTGACCTAGTTTGTTATATAAGTGTAGTTTTAAAGACTATAAATTATGAAAAGTATAAATATAATGAATAAAAAAAATTATAGAGAAAGAGATAAAGGAACCTTAGTTGGTTGGAAGATGTAGAGGAAAGTGAGATTGTTATTAAAGTGCCTTGATTGTTACTTGAAATTTATTCCAATTATGTTGATTGGGTCAACCTAGTTCTATAGTTCTCTATTTTCTAAAGCCTGTGAAGAATACTATAACAACAATGTTGACCTAGTATGTTTTTTAGAAGTTTAGAAGTGTACTATGTTGATTGGGTTAACCTAGTAGCCTATTTAGAATTGAAAACCTATACTATGTCAACCTATTCAACTGAATATCCTATAGCTAATTAATATATACAAAAATAGAATAGATTCATTTTGACATGACTATGTGTTAAACCTATGTACAAAAGTTAGAAACTATACTGGCACATCGACCTAGTATTTCAAATATAGAAAAACAATAAATAAAATGATAAAATAATGAAAAATGTGAAATAAAACCTATAAGTGTTAGATTCACATTGGGTTCACTAGAATGTATGCAATCATAAATGTATCTTGTTTATAAATCAATCCTAACTCAAAGAAGATAGATCATACTTACACTTCTAACTAGGGATCAATTAGATAATTAGGAACACGACCAATTTGGGGATCTACTAGACCCAATTAGGAGATATATTACCATAATAAACAATGATAGGGAGGTTTCAAAAGTGTCCAATCAATCACAATCATAGAATAACCCTAACTAAGCCTTATGTTTTCATATTCACTATACTAATAACATGTAAAGCAAAGAAATCTAATCTAGTGCTCACCAAAGATTGTGGTACAAAGTGGGAGTAATAAACAACAAAAATAAACATGCATAAAATACATATACTCGCATCAATATATACAAAATCCTAATGCATGGAAGAGAAGTAAAAATGCATATCTATCTACTCTTATAAAAGAGGCAAAAAGTTAGGAATACTTACCTTTGAAGATGAACATGTCGAGCCTCAATCTCTCCATTGTCCAGGGTGCTTCATAAGAGTTTATTTTGGTATGTAAGGATGACAGGGATAAATCATCTCTAGGATACACAAACTATCAATGCATCCAAAATATTTCTCCACAAGACAAGATTCATATCTCTAAAGAAAGTATGAAACCCTAAGCTTGCTCTTCAATTAGAATGGTGGATAAACAGATATGAAATAAATCTTAATTCTTCTTCTCTTATCTAAATAATGGTGAAATTATATTGTATATATAAGTGAATTTAACCCTAATGCCTTTTGATATATTTGGCTGACGGAGTCGGCCCAGTTTACCTAGTACTATTATGGACAAAAATTTACTAGGTCACAGGGTAGGTTGGCCAAGAGCTAACCTAGACCATAAATTAATTTCACCCATAAGAGAATAGGGTTGACCTAGTAAACCTAGTACTTTAAATAGTTGAAAGGGGGTTTAGGTTAGGAAATGATCATGGATTGTATAAAATATAAGAATAAGCTTAGGGGAATGGTTTTTAGGAGACAAGTGTGTAGATAAAAAGTGGCAAAAGGGATAATAATCCTAAGAAGCACTAATGGTCTAATCTCCCCTTTCCTAGTGCACCCCTTAAGGAATGCACTTAGAGATATTGAGACTCGATGGGTTCCTAAAAGATAAAGAGCATTAGTAAGTGATACAAGTTTTAAAATGTTGTGTATACACATTGAAGTAACCTTGTTATAAGCCATCAAATATTTTTAAAAATTAAATAGAGTCATTAAGAGCCTATGTGTCAAGACACCTAGAAGAAAGAAATAATAACCAAAGACCATACATGTATATGGTAAACTAGCTAATAATTTCACATAAAACTTAATATTACCCAAATATGTAGACCCAAGAAGTCCAGTCATAACAAATACCTTATAAAATAAAGAAATACCCAATGTTGTGGTATATTTGGGTAAAACAATCAATGTAACAACAACTGAAACTATCCAAATGTTATCCCTTATGGATATGGAACCTACATCCACCATTATACAAATGGAGGATCAGTTAGTTTCTAAACCAAAAGGTACTATAGAATATCTATCTATGATGGTTGAATTATAGGAGTATCTAATATATTTTATGGTGTTATAACTTAAAACCAATAAGTTAGGATACCCACTCATTTTTGGAAGACCTTGATGAACTACTATAGTAGCATTAATTAATTTTAGATTAGGGGATGTGAATATTTCAAATTGTCTATAATCAAAATTAATATCCCTATGTCCCCTTACAAAACCTTCATTAGATTACACTAAAACACTTTGGGTAGATAAACCAAAAAAAACAAGAACAATCTTTCATCCTTGGCCATGATAACCAGGACACATGAAATAATTAACTAATAAGTTAGCACAAGATATGAAAGAATCCACTAACCTCATGAGCCTATATACACACTCTATTAGTATGTCTTTTATGGACTCTATCAGTCTATCTACTATGGACTCTACTAGTTATATGCTCTAAACTCTACCAATGATTTAACTATTTTAGGAATATGGAGTCCTATTCCTAATTTAGTTAAGGGTATGAGTTGATTAAATAATTAAAATATATTGTAATAAATTAAGCTACTAATTTTAATATATTTTTAACCTTTCTAAAAATAGTAATAAATAGAGAGAAAATTAGACTTAGCTAGAAATAGACTAAAACAACTGAGATAAAAGCTAGTACTAGTTGTACAGGATTGGGACACTATAAAAAATTAGGATCTATATTTCATTCAATAAAAGGATATGAGCACCAAAAAAATTAAACTTTAGGGTTAGCGTTATATAGTCTAAATCTTACTGCTATTGTCCAAACTAATCACAAATATCTAAGTTTTTTGGGTTTTATCTATTACCCCTATATTAGTCTACCTATGAAGTTTCAAGTCTTGACTATTGATGAAGATCCTTTTAGAGATAATTCAATATCTAATCCTAGGTATTCCTTATGATTTAACTTGAATGAAAACTTGGAGAAAAAGTGGGGGGTTAGTGTGTGTAAGATGCACTAAATGTGTATATGCACCCCTTGTGTGGGCACGCTACCTACATACCAATACTCCAAAGAGGGATCAAGCCATATGTAGTTATCACAATTGATGTGCTTTGTGAAATAGTGTAATGAAGATGAAAAAATGATAAAATGGGTGTGCTTTAGGCGGCTAGGGATTGGTGTGAAGGTTTGAATGAGCTTGTGGTTGTATGCATAGAATACGGAAGTTTACCTTAGTGATCTTCTTTGTATTCTTGCTTACTTTTGATATAATTACCAGCACCTTATAGATGAGATTTGAATGGGATTTTATAGAGATATATTGGTCATGGTTTAGCTTCATTCATAATACACTGACATATTGAAGAAGAGGAAATGGGAGAAAATGGTCACTTGGGATCAACAAGTGATGAAACAAGAGTGTTGGAAATAAGACACCCTAAGGTCCAACACTGTAGTCCACCACCAACACTCTTATCCTATAGGCTTTTAACATGGGGTGATGGAATAAGCATGGAAAAAGGATCTTGACTAACCTAGAATGACGTCTTGAAATCTTATGGATGACTAAGAATCAACAAAAAGATGCCTAGAAGGGTCATGAGAGTATGCAAGAGGGACCTATGTATTGGGTATCATAAGTCACACTCAAACTACCAAATTTAACATTTTATATGACTATATTTCCCCCCCCCCACCTTTATTCTAGTGATGCAACAAAGTGAAACACTAGGATAAAAGAAAATAGAAAGCATACCTGAACTTACCTACAAGGGTGAAGCCCATGAAGCTTTGTGATGTTGGTTGTGTGTAGAGAGAGCATGTTGTGAAGTTTAAATATGCAAAGGAAAATTAGGACTAAATCAACTTAATTTGTTATGTTATGTCTAAAATAAGAATGTACAAATATAGGTGAGAAAGAGGAAGAGAAAGGAACAAATACATCTTACTGAGTATGAAAAATAATACAAAACCTATTATAATGTTGAGTGATGTTGGATATATTGGATATGATAGGTGATGTTGTACCAAGACTAATATCATGAATGAAGTTGAGTGCTTAATTCCTTGAGAGTGGATTAAGAATTCAAAGGCTAGCCTTTTGGCTCCATCATCACTCATTAAGTGAAGATAGGTGGTCATGCATGTCTTAATCAATGTTTGGACTGCATATCTAATCCCTTATGAGTAAGTGGCTTAAGAATACAAAGGCTATCTATTCCTTTGGCTCTATCATTACCCTATGAATTGAAGCTATAAATTGATACTAGTATGAATATGTGTCATATGAGGTGGCTCCTAAATTCCATGAATGCTCTAAAATCTTGATAATGTACCATGGATAGTTGAATGTGTATTGGAAACTATGCTAATATTAGCTAACTTAAAAAAGGTGGAGATTAGGCTTTTATGAAAGCCAGTCCAAAATTAGGACATAGGCTTATGTGGAAGCCACTCAAAAATGTATTGATTAGGCTTGTATGAAAGCCACTCCAAAATTATGCCAACCACCTACAGATGGAATAAGGCCCATAACTACTAAAAATGCTTGGGTAATATGCTAAACTTAGAAATAAAATAAGACCAATGTGTCATGCACATGACCCAATCACTAGTTTATATAACATGGATTCTGATCTAGAAGTTAGAACAACTACCCTATCTAAAATAAGAAGTGAGAGCCATCATGTTGTGCATGATGCTCCTTATATTTAAATTCTCTGAGAAAAACTAAAATTGAAGCTATTGAATCTAAACTAGTTTGTAGGTGATAAAACTATAGTTAAACCTAATTTTCTACCTATTTATAGAAAATTTGGGTTTTTTGTTGTTTGGATAGGAGTGCCAAAAATAAAACACCCTAGTGTTTGGTGTTATTATCCACATCCAATGCTATTGTTCTTTATTGAAATTGAAGATTTTTATGGAATTGTCACTATTTTTATGGTTTATTCTACCTAGTTTAAACTTTAATTACTATTTTAAATTTTTTAGAAATATATTTTTCAACCAATAGGAGCTTTGATCTCTATGACAAAACCTATGTTTATTGCACCCTTTTTTGAGGTTAGGAATGAAGACCTTGTAATGATTACCCTTAAAAGAAAGAGCCTTGTAATTATGTTATGCTTCAAAATACATGATATAACAATGATAATCAAAATTATGTCTCAAGATATAACATAGTCTGTAAGAGAGATTGTTAGATCAACAAGGGTATGCCTAGATAGATATAACAATGTAATATCATGTGTAATGTATTGAATTGGAAATAAAAGTTTAATTAGTTGTTAGTTGTCAAGGACGAATGGAGCATGATGTCCATCATGGCATCTAAGAAATCAAGAGAATCCATTATGTGGATCATGGCATTGAAAATAGTGAGAAATAAACAAGCAACAAGCACACAAGGCAAGAAGCATACAAGAGTGGCCAAAGGGCCAAGTAAATAAGGGACATGGTCACATGTCACTCAAAATATAATGTAGAAATATAAGGCATGTTTAAATTCCACATACATATATAATTGAAAATAAGCAAGGTTGGCACAAGGGACATAGGCACATAGAAGAATAGAGGCAAAGGACATTGGTAAATGTCCTAAGATACACATGAGAATAGAAGAAAAGGATATTTGAAATTTTCTTAATTCATATATAAGACATAGAATAAGAACTAATAAATTCAATCACATCTAGCTACACAAAACAAGAAAAGGAAATAATGTAATCTACTAGAAGTAAAATCACATCTAACTAATCAAAGCAAGAAGTGAAAGTATGTAAGACATGAAGTACATGACTAGGTATATGCTAAAAAATACACAAGTTATTTATACTTGTGAATATCGATAGAGTAATCTATATAAGCTAGTAATTACTACTCATCAACATGATAAATAGAGTGTATGGTGTAGGAAATACATAACCTAGATGGTGTAGTCATGTGAAAGATGCCCCTAGTGGGTAGATATATCAATATCTATCTTGAATGTAGAAGTAGGATGCCCCCTCAATGGGTAGAGTGAAGCAATAAATGATATAGATGTCATTGGACACACTCAAAGAAGATCAAGTGAATCATGGAAATGTAGATAAATTGACAAACAATATCATAGAATAGTAAAATATAAGTCTAGCATGGTAATAAAAATGTAGAACATAGATGATGCATACAATTGAAAATGTTTTTGAATTCTTGAATTTTTTAATGTTTTTATATTTTATACATGAGCTATGTACAATCAATCATGAGATGACTATGTACAATAAAAACTAAGAAACTATGTACAAGAAAGACTGAGAAGAAATGAAACTAATCGATGAGTCTCATGGGAGACTCCCTATCATGGTGTCCTCTATCAATGAGAGGGATCATACAAGATCATGAATCATGATGGAAGGGATAATAATATGGCTCTAAAAGTTATATATACCATATATTATCTAAAATATTTGAATTATAAAATGACTATGGGGTCCCCCTATAACTCTAAGAAGTGGATGTAATTATAGGGATTTTAGGGACCCATCTAGTAGTAGGAGAAGCTCTTGGAACATGTGCTCTATGTGTATAGGTGTGAGACCTCAATGATACTACTCTAGGTGTGAACACTATAGCTATAAGTTATCTAAAATTTCAAAACTATGGTTGATCTAAAGGAGACCTTTGTGGAAATGTATGAACTCTCTGTGCTAGTGATGGAATCCTTCACTGTGTCTAACTTTGAAGTAGAGGAAGAATTGAAACTGGTGGTAGAACTTAAGCTAGTGAATAAAAAATAGTAGATGGATCTGAAGTGTGGAGTGGTAACTCATATGAAATTCCAACTATAACAACATAATTAGTGTGAATTAATTTTATTTATCTATGAACTATAGAAGGTACTGCTCAAAGTTTCTAAATCCATGGTTAACCAAGTAACATATCAAAAACTCCTGCACTAAGAACAATAGTAAATAGTGTGGCCACATGTGTTGGAATAACATATAGAGGAAGTATAATCTCACCTAGTGAACTCTATATGTTCCCATTAAATACACTAATAGCCTTATCCATCAAGGTAATATCCTACTTTGAATATCCCAAATGTTACAGTAGTGTCTAGATAAAACCACTCATTGAGGAGGCTCTAAAGCTACATTAACTATAAGTTGATTTTGACTCTTTCTATCATTGACCTTTACTTTGTATGGGACTTTTTTGTTACTATTGTTTTTTTAATATGATTGTGTACATGAGTTTTCCCATTGAAATTAATTTGACTTCCCTTTCCTTTAGTGTATGACATAACTCAATGAAGAAAGAGAACCTCTTAAACATTATTGATGCAAGCAAAGCTAGTAGAAGACTCTATTTGAAGAGATCTTGTAACTCTTGATCAACCATGGGACTAGTCATCTTATCTAAGATAGTCTTATATCGAAGAAAATAATCTTTGAGATGCTCATTTGACTTTTATTTCTATTGTGCAACTTGGGCATATGAAACCTTACTACCAATGTTAATGCTAAAATGAGCTAAGAACATGTCAGCTAAATGATTGAATGTGTTAACTGACTAATTTGGTAGACTATAAAACCATTTCAAAGCATAATCCATTAGACTTCATGGAAATAACTTGGTAAGTAGCCAAACATTAGGCACATAGTCCAAGCATGTAGTGTAAAAATCTCTCAAATGTGTCTCTGAATCACCCATGCCATCATATAGAGTGAGATTGGGTTGAACAAAACCTTATAGCAAGGGTGTAAAATCAATATGATGTGTCAATGGTGTATGAAGTAGAATAAAATAATCCAAGCCTTGTGTAGGTTTAGAGGCACCTTACTCAAGATGTAGCACCTTGTATTGAAGATATTTTATCTCTTACATAAGAGCTACCACATCAGGAGACAAAGATGTACTACCTATAGTTGGTGGTGGCATAGAGATAGGTTGGGCTACTATAGGGAGTTTTCGAAACATAGTTTCCCCCATAGTGTCATGTGAACCTAGTTTCTCTATTGTTTGAGAAGATTGTCCGTTATTCACTTTTTTTGTTCCTCTTTTAGTATTATAAGAATGTCATCTTGCATGTTAGGGTGTTAGGTTAGGAGTTCTTGAAGTTCCTTTTTATTAGTTTCATCAAAATTAGTGTATTAGGCCTTTGTTAAAGTAGGAAAACAATTTGAAATTGATTTAATTTTTTGTAATAATTTGAAATAAACAAAGTGCTATGGAATGGAAATACTAAATATAGGAAATGTAATGTCCTAAAAACAACAAACTAGAAAGTTCATAAAAAGGATATGAATATCAAAAACATGTAAAGTGATACCTCAAAAATAATGGGACTTAGTATATGAAACTAGGGTTTTGAAAATTGATATTTGTAAAATTACTATGGAATTTTAAAATTTGAAGTGAATTTTTGATTTAAATATGCAAGTAAAAAAAAAAAAAACTATTGGAAAAATTGTGATTTAAAGGGACCTAGTGTATGCAACTAGGCTTTGCAAGAATTTTTTTTAAAAAATTACTATGGAATTTTAAAATCTAAAGTAAATTTCTAATTTAAATATGTAAGGAAAAAATTAGAAAATTCTTGAATTGAAAGGACCTAGTGTATGCAATTAGGGTTTGTAATAAAATAAATTATTTTAAAATTACTATGTATTTTAAAAGTTAAATTAAATTTGTAATTTAAATATGAGGTAAAATATCAAAAAATGTTGGAAATGTTAGCAAGGAATTTGCCTTGGGGTTTCTAGGGTTTTTATGCATAAACAAAGTTAGTCAGGTTCACCAAATGATTTAATTATTTTAGGAATATTAGAGTCATATTCCCAATTTTGGTAAGGTCATGAGTTTATTAAATTAGTAAAATATATTGCAATAAATTAAGCTAATGATTTGTATAATATGATCTTATTTTCAACATTTCTAAAAATAGTAATAAATAGAAAGAAAATTAGACTTAGCTAGAAATAGATTGAAATGACTAAGACAAAAGCTGGTACTAGATATGTCAGACTACGACACTATCAAAATTTAATATTTAGATTTTATTTAGTGAAAAGATAGGAGTGCCAAAAATATGACACTTCAAGGTTTAACACTATAATTTAGGTCTTGCTATTATCCAAACTGGTCACAAAGATTTGAGTTTTTTGGGTTTTATTTGTTGTCCTTGTATTAGTCTACCTATAAAATTCTAGGTATTGAATATCGATGAAGCTCTTTGTAGAGATGATTCAATATATAACCATAGGTCTTCCTTATGATTTAACTTGAATGAAAACTTGGAGAAAGAGGGGGTTTTAGTGTGTGTAAGATGTATTGAACATGTATCCACACCCCTTGTGTGGGCACACTGCTTACATACTAATACTTCAAAGAGGGATCAAGCCATATGTAGTTCTTCCACTTGATTTGATTTATGTAATACTATAATGAAGATGAAAAAAATTATAAATTAGGTGTGTTCGATGTGGCTACGGACTAGTGTGAGGGTTTGAATGATCTTGTGGCATTATTAGCTGGTTGTATGTAGAGAATAGGGAAGTTTGACTTAGTGGTATTGCCTATATTCTTGATTGATTTTTAAATAATTATGAACCTCTTATAAATGAGATTTGAATCGTATTTTATAGAGATATATTGATCATGGGTTAGATGCACTCGTGCTAGGATAACACAATGAAGAAGAAGAATCAATAAAAAATGGTCATCTAGGATCTAAAGGTGATTGGATAAGAGTGGTGTAAATGGGACACCCTAGGGTCTAGTGCTATATTCCACCCCCAATGTTGCTATACTATAGGCTCAAGACCTATAGGGATGGAATATGCATAGAAAAAGGGTCTTGGATAAGCTAGAATGAGGTCTCAAAAGCCTAAGGATGACTATAAATTAGCAAAAAGATTCCTAGAAATGTCATGAGATCATGCGAGAGGGACTTATGGATTAGGTGTCATAAACCACACTCAAGATACCAAATTTAACATTTTATATGACTATAGCCAATATGTTTGCTATGGACTTTGTTAGTTTATCTATTATGGACTATGTCTAGTTCTTAGATATAGATTGTGTTAGTCCATAAGATATGGACCCCACCAAACTTGTGACTATAGAATCAATATTTGAAAATTCAACATATGACAAAAAACCATTGCAATAAAGTATTTGGAATTGGGAAGAAGACACATGAACTAATTTTTTAACTGCATTTCATTATCCATTAACTAGAATCATTCCTTTATAAGATGGATTTGTAAAAAATGTAACTATATTTGATATTTTATTACCACATCCATGTCTTCTTAATTCCTTGATGAATGAATTTAAATAAGTAGAATATATCCATATTGAAACTAAATAGGTAATGATATTACCAAGAAAACATTGAACATAAATAGTTGGTCAACTCATGATCAATAAATAATTTTTTTTGATGTCCCAGAAAAACACACTAAAGTATTTGCTTGGGATTATATATATATATATATATACACACATATACATATACATATATATACATATACATATACATATACATATACATATACATATACATATACATATACATATACATATACATATACATATACATATATATATATACATATATATACATACATATATATATATACATATATATACATACATATATATATATATATATATATATATATATATGAAATGAATTAATTTGATTTTTCTTAACCTTCACAATTACATAATCCAAGACAAACTAGTTAGACAACCACAAAAATGGATAAATCCAACATTAAAGGATATAGTAAAAACTAAAATTGATAAATTGTTGGATGTGGGATTCATTTACCCTATTTTAGATAGTTAATGATTTTCTCTATTGATAATCATACCAAATAAAAATGGGAAATGGAGTTTGTATAGATTATCAAAAGCTAAACAAAGCCACTATGAGGGATTATATTTCTCTAGTATATGAAACTAGGGTTTTGAAAACTGATATTTGTAAAATTACTATGGAATTTTAAAATTTTAAGTGAATTTTTGATTTAAATATGCAAGTAAAAAATAAAAAAATTATTGGAAAATTTGTGATTTAAAGGGACCTAGTGTATGCAACTAGGCTTTGCAAGAATTTTTAAAAAAAATTACTATGGAATTTTAAAATTTAAATTAAATTTATAATTTAAATATGTAAGGAAAAATTTAGAAAATTCTTGAATTGAAAGGACCTAGAGTATGCAATTAGGGTTTGGAATAAAATAAATTATTTTAAAATTACTATGAAATTTAAAAGTTAAATTGATTTTGTAATTTAAATATGAGGTAAAAAATCAAAAAATGTTGGAGACATTAGCAAGGAATTTGCCTTGGGGTTTCTAGGGTTTTTATGCATAAACAAAGTAAGTTAGGTTCACCAAATGATTTAATTATTTTGGGAATATTAGAGTCCTATTCCCAATTTTGTTATGGTCCTGAGTTTATTAAATTAGTAAAATATATTGCAATAAATTAATCTAATGATTTGTATAATATGATTGTATTTTCAACATTTCTAAAAATAGTAATAAATAGAAAGAAAATTAGACTTAGCTAGAAATAGATTGAAATGACTAAGACAAAAGCTGGTACTAGCTATGTCAGACTACGACACTATCACAAATTAATATTTGGATTTTATTTAGTGAAAAGATAGGAGTGCCAAAAATATGACACTTCAAGGTTTAACACTATAATTTAGGTCTTGCTATTATCCAAACTAGTCACAAAGATTTGAGTTTTTTGGGTTTTATTTGTTGTCCTTGTATTAGTCTACCTATAAAATTCTAGGTATTGAATATCGATGAAGCTCTTTATAGAGATGATTCAATATATAACCCTAGGTCTTCCTTATGATTTAACTTGAATGAAAACTTGGAGAAAGAGGGGGGGTTAGTGTGTGTAAGGTGTATTGAACATGTATCTACTCCCCTTGTGTGGGCACACTACTTACATACTAATACTTCAAAGAGGGATCAAGCCATATGTAGTATTTCCACATGATGTGATTTATGTAATACTATAATGAAGATGAAAAAAATTATAAATTGGGTGTGTTTGAGGTGACTACGAACTAGTGTGAGGGTTTGAATGAGCTTGTGGCATTATTAGCTAGTTGTATGTAAAGAATAGGGAAGTTTGACTTAGTGGTATTGCCTATATTCTTGATTGATTTTTAAATAATTATGAACCTCTTATAAATGAGCTTTGAATGGGATTTTATAGAGATATATTGGTCATGGGTAAGATGCACTCGTGCTAGGATAACACAATGAAGAAGAGGAATCAGGAAAAAATGGTCATCTAGGATCTAAAGGTGATTGGATAAGAGTGGTGTAAATGGGACACCCTAGGGTCTAGTGCTATATTCCACCCCCAATGTTGCTATCCTATAGGCTCAGGACCTAGGGGATGGAATAAGCATAGAAAAAGGGTCTTCGATAAGCTGGAATGAGGTCTCAAAAGCCTAAGAATGACTATAAATTAGCAAAAAGATGCCTAGAAATGTCATGAGATCATGCGAGAGGGACTTATGGATTAGGTGTCATAAACCACACTCAAGATACCAAATTTAACATTTTATATGACTATAGCCAATATGTTTGGTATGTACTTTATTACTTTATCTATTATGGACTATGTCTAATTCTTAGATATAGACTATGTTAGTCCATAAGCTATGGACCCCACCAAACTTGTGACTATAGAATCAATATTTGAAAATTCAAAATATGACAAAAATCCAATGCAATAAAGTATTTGGAATCGGGAAGAAGACACATGAACTAATTTTTTAACTGCATTTCATTATCCATTAACTAGAATCATTCCTTTAGAAGATGGATTTGTAAAAAATGTAGCTATATGTGATATTTTATTACCACATCCATGTCTTCTTAATTCCTTGATGAGTGAATTTAAATAAGTAGAATATATCCATATTGACACTAAATAGGTAATGATATTACCAAGAAAACATTGAACATAAATAGTTGGTCAACTCATGATCAATAAATAATTTTTTTTGATGTCCCAGAAAAACACGCTAAAGTATTTTCTTGGGATTATATATATATATATATATATATATATATATATATATATATATGAAATGAATTAATTTGATTTTTTTTAAACATCACAATTACATAATCCAAGACAAACTAGTTAGACAACCAAAAAAATGGATAAATCCAACATTAAAGGATATAGTAAAAACTAAAATTGATAAATTGTTGTATGTGGGATTCATTTACCCTATTTTAGATAGTTAATGAGTTTCTTTATTGATAATCATACCAATTAAAAATGGAAAATGGAGTTTGTATAGATTATCGAAAGCTAAACAAAGCCACTATGAGGGTTTATATTTCTCTAGTATATGAAACTAGGGTTTTGAAAACTGATATTTGTAAAATTACTATGGAATTTTAAAATTTGAAGTGAATTTTTGATTTAAATATGCAAGTAAAAAAAAATTATTGGAAAAATTTTGATTTAAAGGGACCTAGTGTATGCAACTAGGCTTTGCAAGATTTTTTTTTAAAAAATTACTATGGAATTTTAAAATTTAAAGTAAATTTCTAATTTAAATATGTAAGGAAAAAATTAGAAAATTATTAGAAAATTCTTGAATTGAAAGGACCTAGTGTATGCAATTAGGGTTTGGAATAAAATAAATTATTTTAAAATTACTATGGAATTTAAAAGTTAAATTGATTTTGTAATTTAAATATGAGGTAAAAAATCAAAAAATGTTGGAAATATTAGCAAGGAATTTTCCTTGGGGTTTCTAGGGTTTTTATTCATAAACAAAGTAAGTCAGGTTCACCAAATGATTTAATTATTTTGGGAATATTAGAGTCATATTCCCAATTTTGGTAAGGTCCTGAGTTTATTAAATTAGTAAAATATATTGCAATAAATTAAGCTAATGATTTGTATAATATGATTGTATTTTCAACATTTCTGAAAATACTAATAAATAGAAAGAAAATTAGACTTAGCTAGAAATAGATTGAAATGACTAAGACAAAAGCTGGTCCTAGCTATGTCAGACTATGACACTATCACAAATTAATATTTGGATTTTATTTAGTGAAAAGATAGGAGTACCAAAAATATGACACTTCAAGGTTTAACACTATAATTTAGGTCTTGCTATTATCCAAACTGGTCATAAAGATTTGAGTTTTTTGGGTTTTATTTGTTGTCTTTGTATTAGTCTACCTCTAAAATTCTAGGTATTGAATATCGATGAAGCTCTTTGTAGAGATGATTCAATATATAACCCTATGTCTTCGTTATGATTTAACTTGAATGAAAACTTGGAGAAAGAGGGGGTGTTAGTGTGTGTAAGATGTATTGAACATGTATCCACACCCCTTGTGTGGGCACACTGCTTACATACTAATACTTCAAAGAGGGATCAAGCCATATTTAGTTCTTCCACTTGATGTGATTTATGTAATACTATAATGAAGATGCAAAAAATTATAAATTGGGTGTGTTTGAGGTGGCTACGGACTAGTGTGAGGGTTTGAATGAGCTTGTGGCATTATTAGCTGGTTGTATGTAGAGAATAGGGAAGTTTGACTTAGTGGTATTGCCTATATTCTTGATTGAGTTTTAAATAATTATGAACCTCTTATAAATGAGCTTTAAATGGGATTTTATAGAGATATATTCATCATGGGTTAGATGCACTTGTGCTAGGATAACACAATGAAGAAGAGGAATCAATAAAAAATGGTCATCTAGGATCTAAAGGTGATTGGATAAGAGTGGTGTAAATGGGACACCCTAGGGTCTAGTGTTATATTCCACCCCCAATGTTGCTATCCTATAGGCTCAGGACCTAGGTGGATGAAATAAGCATAGAAAGAGGGTCTTGGATAAGCTGGAATGAGGTCTCAAAAGCCTAAGGATGACTATAAATTAGCAAAAAGATGCCTAGAAATGTCATGAGATCATGCGAGAGGGACTTATGGATTAGGTGTCATAAACCACACTCAAGATACCAAATTTAATACTTTATATGACTATAGCTAATATGTTTGATATGGACTTTGTTAGTTTATCTATTATGGACTATGTCTATTTCTTAGATACAGACTGTGTTAGTCCATAAGCTATGGACCCCACCAAACTTGTGACTATAGAATCAATATTTGAAAATTCAACATATGACAACAAACCATTGCAATAGATTATTTGGAATTGGGAAGAAGACACATGAACTAATTTTTTAGCTGCATTTCATTATCCATTAACTATAATCATTCCTTTAGAAGATGGATTTGTAAAAAATGTAACTATATTTGATATTTTATTACCACATCCATGTCTTTTTTTTTCCTTGATGAGTGAATTTAAATAAGTAGAATATATCCATATTGACACTAAATAGGTAATGATATTACCAAGAAAACATTGAACATAAATAGTTAGTCAACTCATGATTAATAAATAATTTTTTTTGATATCCCAGAAAACACACTAAAGTATTTTCTTGGGATTATATATATATATATATGAAATGAATTAATTTGTTTTTTTTAACCATCACAATTACATAATCCAAGACAAACTAGTTAGACAACCACAAAAATGGATAAATCCAACATTAAAGGATATAGTAAAAACTAAAATTGATAAATTGTTGGATGTGGGATTCATTTACCCTATTTTAGATAGTTAATGTGTTTCTCTATTGATAATCATACCAAATAAAAATGGGAAATGGAGTTTGTATAGATTATCGAAAGCTAAACAAAGCCACTGTGAGGGATTATATTTCTCTTCCTTTTAATGTTCAAGTGCTTAATTATGTATCAATAAATAAATACTTTTAATTCTTGGATGGATTTAGTGGGTAGAATTAGATATTATTGGTAGTTGAGGATCAGGACCAAACTACTTTAAATTTTCCATGGGGTACATTTTCTTATAGGGTCTTATGTAATGCTCCAACGACGTTTCAATGAGTAGTTTGATCCATATTCTCTAATTTAAATAATGATTGTATGGAAGTGTATATGGATGACTTCACTACTCATGGAGACAAATTTGAATAAGCCTTACATAATCTTGACAAGGTCTTAACCAAATGTTAAGAACACCAACTATCACTAAGCCTTGAGAAATGCCTGATGATGATGGATCAAGGCATAGTATTAAGACACCACATCTATTCAAAGGGAATATAATTGGATCCTAAGAAAATTTAAATAATTTAAAACCTACATTTCCCACATAATCAAACTAATATTAAAATTTTCTTAGGTCTTGTTTGTTTTTACAGATGTTTTATAGAAGACTCAGTAAATTTTTTACTCTTATGTTTTATTTATTGGGAAAGGATAGTAAATTTATGTGGATTCATGATTGTCAAAAAGCCTTTCAAAACATTAAATAAAAATTGAGCTCTACACTAGTGTTAAGAGGACCCAATTGGGACAACCCCTTTTACATTTACATTGATTCTTCTAATTATGCAATGGGGATAATTTTAGGATAAAAAGATGAAAATGATCACATGTATGCCATTTATTATATCAATAAAAATATCACACTAAATGAAAGGAATTATACAACCATAAAAAACAATCCCTTGTTGTAATTTATGCCATCAACTAATTTAGAAACTATATTACATGTTATAAGGTCTTTATATACCTAGATCATTCATCCATAAGGTATCTTATGAATAAACCTATAGTAAGAGGAATAATCAAAATATGATTTTGAATTTTGTGAGAATTTGATATAACCATCATTGATAAACCAAAAAAATTTAATGTAGTTGTAGTCTTTTGTCTAAAATAAACAATGTAGGTAGTGAAGAGCTAGTTTAAGTAGCTTTCTAGATGAACATCTATTTGTTGTTTTTGTATAATCCCCATGGTTTGTTGATATAGCCAATTATTTAGCCACAAGTAATTTTCCATGTCATTTTACTCAAAAATAAATAAAAATTTTAATTAAAAAAAGTTCTTCTTTAAAGTGGATTAATGTCATGTTATTTAAATATGGACCAGATCATATGTTTCACAAGTATGTAGTATATAATGAAGCATATGACATCATTATAGCTTGCCATGATAAACTAGGAGGATGGTATTATTTAATAAAATATTAAGAGTAGGATATTACTAGCTCTCCCTTCATAGGCAAGTAAATAAGTATATCAAATAATGTGATCCATGTCAAAGAATGGGATAACCTAAACTATCAATAGAGATGTCTCTTCATCCATAGATAGTATTGGAACCATTTGATAAATAGGGAATAGATTTTTTTATCTTTTAGATCCTCCATCTCAAGAAAAATAATACCTTATAGTATGTATAGACTATATCATTAAATGGGATAAATTCCAAGCCTTGACCTTTACTAGAGAAGAAGTAGTAGTAATTTTTTTGTATTTCAAGATCATGTGATGGTTTAGTGCATCTAGGGAGATAGCCTCAGATGAAGGACCACAATTTATGTCTAATATGATAAAACATTTTATATAAGTATACTAAGTCAATCATATAAATTTTTTTCCTTACCATCCATAGTCTAATAGCCAAGTATTATTTAATAATAGAGAGTTGGATGACCAAAATAGTCAGTAGTATTAGAAAAGATTGGGTAACTAGATTACTAGGAGTAGTATGGGCCTAAAATACTACTTAAAAGACAACCACTATTTTTTCACGTTATGAGTTAGTGTATGGTAATAAATATTTACTTTTCATTTAATTTTAATTATAAACTTTGAAAATAACAATGGAAGTAGGCATTGATTTGGATAAGACACAACAAGATAGAATTCTCTAATTGAATGAACTCTATGAAATGAGGACATACGCTTTACAAAAAATAGAGATGATGTAGCATCATAGGAAAATTTGGCATGATTCCTACATCAAAGTAAGAATATTTAAAGAAGGAGATTAGGAACCTTTATTTGACTCCAAATTTTAGTAATTTAAAGGCAATTTGAGAACAAGTCAATTAGGTTCATATCAAATAAAAAAATATTTGAGAATGAATCAATATAATTATTTATAATAGATGAAAATAAAAATATTTTTATATTCAATGGAAATAGACTCAAATTATATCATAAATATGTTAATAAGGAGGAGTTTGTTCAAAACATTAGGCATGACGTAGTTTTAATGGAAGGACCTAGTTCTTCCATGATAACAACTCCATGATGGTATATTCTATAAAGTAGAAGAAAAAAACCACTTCTTGGTTTTCTTCTTCCAAAAAATGTAAAAAATATATTAAAAAATAGAAGAAAAAATTTAATAGTGAAAATCCTTTTTAGGATGCTATTGACAATGTTGATAAAAAACTAGCTTCTTGGTTGGTCATGCATTAAATAATAAGCCTTGGATTGAAAATCAAAAATGGCTAGTTAAGGGTAAAATTAAAAAATAAGAATACAATAAAAAAACATAAAAAAATTAAAAAAATTGATCAGTTTGTTTTAGGTAATAAAATCACTAATCTATTTATTTTTATACATTACTAAAAATACTAATTCATGCATTTGTTCTCTATTTAGAATCAGGTGGAAAGATATGAATGAAGGCTAAGAGTATGATTTGGTAAGTAGGGAATTTTATCTATCTAAATTAGGTTAGTATAACTATTTTTGTTTCATGTATGTTCATGTTTAAGAGGAGTTTTGGGAAGAAGATGTCTTGTAGGCCATCAAAGTAATAACCAAACAACAATATTTGATGACACAAAAAGATCATAAGTGAAAGGACACATAATTACAATTAATTTCATGTCAAATAACATAAAATCTGATAACATGGAGATTTCATAAGTGAAAATACATTAAAGTAAAAATAATTTCATGTCAATATTATTCATGTGTACAAACCACATACCAACTCACTCCACAATACTTTGAATAATGGTGATGTGTTTGACAACACACAAGTTTCATAAGTGTGAAGGTACACTAATTTTTTTCAAGTATAGTTTCATTTAACACTTACACACTATATCATGATTCCTCCAAATCATGTCAGCAACCACCAAAACATAATACCCATTTGAATTGTTTCCTTTCATTTTCATTGTGTTATTATTTCCATTATCATTAACTATTTGTACCTGATAAGCCACCCCAAGCTTATAGAAAATTTCCATATCTTCCATAATAAAAAATAAACAATTTTAACCTAAGTTCATACCTAGATTGATGACTAACAACATTTCTATAGAATTTTTTAAGGAGGTTAGTTGGCTACCATTTTTATAAAAAATTGAAGGGATGATGAAACTCTAGTGAATGAATTAATTATAAATATACTATAAGACTCCAATATAGTGAAAGAAATAAATATGTTGGAATAAAAACCATTGAGAGTGGGGTTAATTAGTTTAAAAACTTTTCATTCAATTATATATACCATTCATTAACCTTTCAAACAAATCTAGTAAACAAGCAATGCATAGAAAAGCAATCATATAAGCATGAAGCAAGATATCAACACATGAACTCAAGAGATATGTGGGAAACCCTCATTTGGGACAAAAATCACTGATAAACCACTTTTAATATTATCTTATAATCAATGGATAAACATTTAGTGAGGCACCAACCCCTCACTAGTCAAGCACCAACTCAACTAATCCTTTATCAAGATCCAAATTATAAGGAGGATCCAACCACCTAAGTGACTTGGAATCAACCCAAAAAATTAAAGGACACTTTTTCAAGATCTAACCTGAAATTTATCTCGAAATACCTCTTGATTAATCAATAACTTAGCCAATACAAGCTTAATCTCCTCAAGATACTTTGTTGTTCAACCAATGAATGGTGACCTCTTCTTCAGCTCTTTATCTCCTCTATATGAAATACACTCACTGTCATAAACATAAAACATATATATTATGTGGATTTATATTTTCTCAATATTCCATCAAATTATTCATCTCTTCTCAACCTTTTACCCCTCTCAAATAGCCTTCTAGACTCACTCACTCAATATGCCTTTTACTAGGCTCATTAGGTCAAATGACCTTATCAATAATATTAATAAATCATATTAGATGTTAATTTATGATACTTTAATACCATATAATTTTATCCATGACCTCATTTTTATACTCAAAGTGTTATTTTACTCATTTGCACTCTTCCTTCTTAACTAGCTAAAAAAGGCCTATTATGCCTTGTATTTATACTTGACTCTTGATCTCATGCACCTTGGTCATCCAATCATATTTACATACATGTACCATAATTAGAATATATAATTACACAAATTTAATAATTTAAACAATAAATACATAGGTTTTTCATTAACCTTACGGTCTTAAACCATCATTAGGCATAATAGAGACCTAATGCAATTAGGTCTATCTCAACCACACATTACTACTTTGACCCCTTGTAAAATATTGAGCCTATAAAAGCATATAAAACACATAAAAAATGACTCAAATATATAATTTTAAACATCCATATAGGTTCATACCACCTATTATTCCAAAACACTCCTTGAACCATGCTATTAGGCCTGCACACACAAAAAATGTCTGCCTCACACAACTGAAGCATACCATCAATTTTTGCAAATAACCTCATGAAAAAATTAAATTAATATAGTATTCATGACCTCATGGTCATAAAAAAATTACATTTGACATCACCAAACAATTAATAGTACCTCAATCCAACAACTTTCATATGCTAACTTAGAATTATTTGACTATTACAAAACACAATCATAAATAATTATCTCTCCACACTTGCATAGGGACAAAATATAAATATAAATTAATTTTAATGAAAATTAGAGACATATATAACATATTTTCATTAATTTTATTCTTAAATTCTATCCAAAACACCTTAGACTCATCTCTGCAAGATGACTACATAGAATTCCCACTAACCCTATTGACACAATCATGATAAGTGTTATCTTTATCTCTTGTAATCATACTTTAAAAACTTATCATTAAAATTAATATATTATATATTATATCTATATCATCATCCAATATATATATATATATATATATATATATATATCAATGGTTATAGTGTCAACCATTGGTCTTACATACCAATTTCTTAACTCTCTCTTTCACAGTACATACGCAGAGAGATAAGCCATTTTTGATTTCATATTACAACGTCATAGAGTGAATAAAACATTAAATAAATCATGTATATATATTTACAATTAAAATATATATATTGAATTGGATACACTGGATCTTGTGAAAGAGTCTCAAACTCTTCACTTCATTTTGCATGCTTGGAATAGTTAATCCATCTTAAGAAATAGTCATGGTGAACAAGACTTCTAACACCTATAGAAACACTTCCATGAACTTAAAATGCATTTATATTATCATTAAAAATTATAAAAAAATATTAAAACATAGTTATATATAGGTATAATGAAAAATGAGTAATATATAAACCAAATAATTTGAATGTTACTCCTTCACTATCATATCTTCTTTATACATGCCATCTTTTGAACACCATTTACAAAATTTTAAATGAATTAAATAACATATAAATAAAATTTTAATGAGTTATAGGTATTTAATAACAATCTCAAGTAATTTTATTCATTCCTAATCCACTACAATTCATCCCTAAACACATTCTCACTCTAACTAGTTTTTCTCATTGTCCTCACTATTAGCCTAGTTTAGTGATATGTCAACATGAGTGACAAAATTAGTTGAAAAAAAGGATATAAATAGTAAAAATAATAACATGAAAAACAAAAACAAGTCTCAAACTTCAACCTCCATCCATTATGTAATCTTAACCTGGTCAACCCTACCTATTATATAAAACTTTTGAGAAACAAGAGTTTTCTATAGGTTTCACTCATTATCCTGATAAATTATTTCCATTTGGAGATTATTTAGGGATTAATATACATTATAAAATCATAAAAATAAATTAAAAAACTTTTTTGGGCCATTTACAACAATATTTTCACCATCAGGTCACTATGAGGGTTTTGAGAGGGTTTTAGACTAGTTTATATTATTAATATTTATTCATATAGATCTTTCCCTAAAACCACATCATAATGATTATAAATCATTTATAGGACCATTTTAAAGCTACCCAAAATATATTATGACACCATTTAAATTGTAAATGTGCCAATGAGCATCAAAAGTTCCTTTTTGGGTCTATAACTCTTGATTCTGCATACATAAGAGACCTTAAAACTCATTTTATTGATTTATCCTCTAAATAAGGATATAAAACTTTGTAAAAACCCTTTAAAAAATATTAAACCTCTATAAAATATCACATGATCTATATCACCATGAGAACTAACTTTGACTCCTCATTAGGCCACACTAGGTCTCTTTGCATGTTAGGTCTTGAATTGCTAGTCACACTTTAGACCTTAAATACACCTTAAAACCTATTTAAATTTTCTCATAACCTCATACCCATTTCATCCTTCATCATACCATTCTTACATAATACTACAATCCTCAAAACCTAATCATGATGCCTCATCACACTACCTAGGGTCTTAAGACAAGGTCTATGAGAAGACCACCAGTGCAGGACTTTCCATTTTAGATCATTCTAAGAGTAAAGAGACTAAATAAACACATTTTTTGTATGATATTATAACTATATTTTACACCTTTATGTTAATACACATCCATGTCATAATCACCATGCCTCATTATGCATCAATCATGCTCAAGGACTAGTCCATCATACAAACCTACTATGCATCATACCATTGGATGAAAATACCTCATACTTATTTTGAAATCAATGACATGATCATATACATGACATAAATGACACCTTACAACACAATATTATATTTTCCATCATAATCATTAGTGAAACTCTTAGGAATGTTGAAGAAGGTAAGAGAATACTTGGAAGAATTTTTTTTGAGTTAATTACATAGTTCAATGGGAATGAATAACAATATATTACATATGTACATAATCATCAAGTAAATGTATAAGATATTATTATATGAACCCTAATTTAACCCTATAAATCTATTTCCTTTTGGGTTATGAAATATTTCATTTATAAAAGTCAATACAGTATTTTAGGGTGTGAAGCAATGTGTATCATTATTCACTCAAATATGGCCAAAAAAAATTCAACATAGGGTTAACCTCCCCTTATACCTATATGGATCCATTTAGATTCTAGGAACTAATATATTAGTTTCACTTTGTCATCATGGTCTTATCCATATGATTATTTAACATCATTTCCTTCAATAAAGTAAATCAAGATGGAATAATTTTTTGAAAACTAGATTTAGTCAATCTTCAACATCTATTTTAAAATATTCTATTAAAACACCAATACCCAAGAAAAAGAAGAGGCATCCTCTTCTTGGATTAGGATTTTTTCTAGTGATAAATGTCAAACTAGATCACAAACAACACATATGATTGAATATAGTTTTCATTAGAACCTAACAAAAAGGAAATTAAGACCCAAGGTTTCATAATCTCATCTAAACCCTGAATCTAAATATATTCCTTCACCAAGCATAACATAGGTACCCAAAATAATTGGAGAATCACAAGCATACAAGAATAATTATTTAAAGGATCCTAGTTCCCTTATGTTGACAAAAATAAGATGCATAAAATTAATCTTAGAATAAGATGATGAGGAAATAGAAGAAACTACCACCCTTGATAGCCTTTGACAATCACCATTATTTTCTTCACCAACAAGAACAATAGTTATTGATGAAGAAATTGTAATAAAATATATTCCTAAGTCAATCATAATAGTTATTAATAAATAAGATATCATAATAGATATTATTTCTAAGGAACATGTTCAAAAGAAAATATACTCACAAAATATATTATTTAAATATTGATATAAGACCAATACTACATAAAGGGAAAATTATTATGGACTCTGAAAGAAGAAAAATCATCTAGCTCCATTGAAGATCCAAAATTATAGCTCATTCTTGTAGTCTCTAAAGCTAAGGTCATCATCAAACAGCAAGCTAGAGACATGGTTGATCTTTTAGCTTAGCTACAATGTAAGGATTATCTCAATTCTTCTTTGACTCAAGGATTAGATAGTTTTTTAAACAAAATTGGATCACGTGAATAAAATTAAAATTCTTGAGAACCAAGTAACTCATTTTGGTGAAGAAATGCTAAATTATTTGAGATATCACTCAATTAGAAGAAAAAACCCTATTGTTAAAACATCAACTCCAAAATTCTCAGCAAAAATAACTTTCTATGCAAACTTAATCTTCTTCTTATAAACATTTAGTTGATCAAGCATATCAAACTATTTTTTCTCATGATGACTACTTAAACAAATGGGACCAAGTATGTTTTGATTTTATGTAACTCAAGGAATAGAATAAAGATTTATAAAATGAAAAATTGACACTGAAGGAAAATTTAAAGAAAGAGAAACAACAGACCAATAAACTTGAAGCAAATCTACAAGTTACATGTTAAATAAGGTAAAATATTTTGGCTTGTATATCTCCCTCTCCCTCTTATATCCTATATTCATATGAAATTTTTTATAGATGGAAGATACTAATAATTACATGTAATTTTTTTCACAACATTGAAGATCCTCATATGTTTCTAAATAGTTTTTAGGAATCCACTCTAGAATAATAAAATTTATTGTGTGATTTTTGTTTGTGTAATATGATATTAGGAAAATATAATAATTTCATGGTCAATCTATATGTAGGAGAATTTTAGATGAGATATCTTATTTCTACTTATAAATATTAGATAGCTTAAAAAGTTGGTGTATGTGTCAAAATCCAAAACTACAAGTCTATGTATTAGACTTACTTTTTACAGTGCCAAAAAAATATTGATTAACTTCAAAACTACTTATCTGACAAATTTAAACATCAAGGATTATTACTTGTAGGCTTTGTATAATACTAGTGTCTATTTTGATCTATATACAAGATAATATTTTGATGATATATTTATAGCTAATGTTAGGCATTGAGACGCATTGACGATTCCATTGAAGATAAGAGAAGTTATGTATCCAACCAATTTAAGATGGAGTTTATGAAGAACACAAGATATAAATGACATGATTGTTGATGTCATTAATTTTAAAGGTGAACAAATTTAGGTTGGAATGAGATTAAGGCCACCACTTCTTTTGATTCCTATTCCACCATAACATAGATGGAGTCCTCAAATAGATGAATAATTTTAGAAATAGCAATAGATGGTGAAAACATATCAAGGTTTTAGTAGTTCTATAGATTATCATTGGGCTAATGAATTTTAAATATATGACCTCAACCAACATCTAAAGAATAGAATTCAGATTTATGAGGGGATGAAAAGTAGATGATTTTGCAAAAGGGACTTGTAAAAGGTAAAGCATGGGGTAAATGATGAGATAAAAATATGACTCATTATTACTATCAGTTTTATTTATTTTTCTTTTATTACCTCTTCTTTAGAATACACAATTTAAGTATCTTATGATTTTATATAATCCTAGTGTAGTAAAAGTATGTTTTATCTTACTTAATGTAACTAGAGTCTAAGATACTAATTCTATCATTTAATTCTAGCTCTTTACATGTTTAGTCTCCCAATTTTGTGTATATATAGATGATACAAAAATATATAAGGAATAAATAAATTTTTTATGATCTTATAAGGCAACCTATAAAAAATATTTTGACATTTTATCAAGCTAAAAACTAATTAGACACTCTTATGATTCATTCAAGTCTTCTCCAGACCAAGCTATAGACTTGTCCAGTAGTTACAGACTCTCATAATCTGCTACTATGGACTCACCTTGTAACTACAGGCTCACCCACTCTATAGCTACAAAATTATTCAAGATCTAATTTCATTCTTAATTGAATCATTCCACCTATCTTAACATCCTTGATATAAACTTATTCAACATATGGGTTCCTTGAAATAAGTTTCTATAGACTTCATCATGTCTTCACAAAAATAACTCTAGACTCTACTAGAGTTGTTATGAAGTTGCTTCAAACTCTGCTAGAGTTGTTATGGAGTTATTCTGAACTCTACTAGAATTTCTTTGGACTCTCCCAATCTAGCTTATGAGCTTGCAAAACTAAAATATTTGTACTTGAAGATTGTTTTGGTCACTTACTATTTATAGGATTATTATAAATAATATATTTATAAATAAACTTTATATATATATATATATATATGTATGTATGTATGTATAAGTTATCCAGTGTAAATATGTCCATAGTCTTTATAAAGGGAAATAATCTAGTAAATTTAGAAGTCATTCTTAGTAGTTATGTAGTGGGGTTTTTAATGGACAAAAATTCTTATTTAAAAACGTCAATCACCTATTTTGAAGAACCGCTAAAATTAGGATATTTGTCTTGATAATAGAAGATTGGCTACTAATATCTATGGATATTCATTTATAACATTATATAAGTATATCTTCATGTCTTAATGCAAAAAAGGAGAGAAAAAAGATAATATTGTTGTTTAGTTAATATTCTAGCACAATTATAGTTATATTTATGTAATTTGTTTTGATTAATGAAGAAATCTCCAATTTCCAAGTAATGAGTTTTCTTTCATTCCTATTCCTAAGGTGAGTAAGGGATCACTCTCCTTAAGAACTAAAAACATATTTATATATGTTATTTTATGTATTTACAATTCTTAAGAATTATAAATATATTATATTTTTGTAATATTAAGTATAAATAGAATTCAAAACCTATAGGAAATTATCTTTCAGTTCTAAGAGTTAATTCAAGATTGTCTAATTCTAAAAAAGTGTTTTTACTTTCAGTAGATTGTTTGCTTTTAGCAAGAGTGTTTATTTTATAAAATTATATTATAGAGTGTTTTAATTCTACAAGTATATTTATTTATTGCAAAGTATATCCATTATAGAATAGATTAGATTGGACATATAGAAAGACAACAATCCCCCAAATCATAAATGTATGACCTATAACCATAAGCCTTGATACAGATAGCTTTGGATAATGCCCTTGGTTTGAATGACATAAATAAACCAAATCGATTAAATGAGGGGATTAATGACACCCATCACCTATGTACACTTGTATGTTTGTATATCTAAAAAAATTGTATAACTGAATGCCTATGTAAACCTATGTAGACATGTGTGTCTATATATTTGAATAATTTGTAAGTTTGGATACTTGTGAAAACCTATGTAGACCTATATGTTTGTATCTCTAAATGTCTATGTAAACTTGTGTAGGCATCTATGTTTGTATCTCTTAATAATCTATAACTCTAGATACCTATGTAAACCTATGTAGACCTATATGTTTGTATCTTTGAATGCCTATGTAAACCTATTTAGACATATATGTCTATATCTTGGAATAATTTGTAACTTGGATGCCTATGTAAACTTGTGTAGACTTATATGTTTGTATCTATGAATGATCTATAACTCTAGATACCCGTATGTCTAAAAAATTTGAATATAACTCTATTTGTCTGAAGCAATTTATGCATATTTGACCCACCTTTTTGTGAGAAAGCTGAGACTATGAAGAGGATATGTGACCAAAAGTGGTAAGTATTGATTATTCTAGTGTTTACTTAATAATTTTGATGTTTTATTGGGTTTAAACAATATATTGATCATGTCTAAGTTTGGTAACATAGTGTGTAGTTATATAGGTACTTGATTTGTTATATGGTTAGTAGAATGTAATTATTTTTTTCATTTTGTAAATTTTAAAATAATGAAAGGATTGGTTTTATCAATATGAGATAGGTTATATAGGTATCAAGTCCCATTTGCAAAAAATGGTTCATGAATTAGAGCTATGGTTCTTGAAATATTGCGATAAAAAAGATAGTTATATTAATTGGAAATATTGGCATACAAGGGTGGCCTTAATAAGGTATAGTTAAGTAAGTAATGACTTAAATAGGTAATTTTCATTCATTTTCAATTTATTTGCATCATTGGAGAGAGAATAAGCATGAGTCTAAGAGAGAAAAACATGCCAAGGAGATGGGATGACATGTTCTCACACTATGAGAGGGTTGAGGCACTTATTCAAGATGGGGAGGAGGTGCACCTCATATGGGATTCTAATTTTTTATATTTTTTTATCATTTTAGTTATTTGTATTTGTGATTTTGCTAGGGAAAGGCAATTTTTGGATATTTTTGCAAAAGGTGGCACTATTTTCCTGATATGGGCACTAGTGTCAAATTTATGGTGCTACTATTTAGAGTGTGGCACTACTATCTAGTGCCACTATCCTATGGTTAATGATAGTGTCCTATAAGACCTAGATATTGTGATTAACATTGTCAAATAGTTTTTAAATTCTATTTTTGTCTATTACTATAAAGTATTGATTGACTAATGTTGGATTTAGTTGAAATGTTTGAAATTTGATGCCCATATAAGGGAGCTTTATGTTGGTTAGATGATGGAGATTATTTGGGGTTTGCCCTTATCTAAGGTAGAGATAGATGTGATTGATAGATTAGGGTCAAAAAATTTGTTTTTTTTGGATCCTGTGCTCTAGGATAAGTATATGATCACTGCATTATACAATAGATGGAATGCATTTACGTGTACATTTTAGCTACCCACAGGTGAGATGACCATGACATTGGAGGATGTGTATAGGATCTTATGGTTACCAATATCTGAATAATGAGATGTGTTATAGGAGGTGATTGGTGCATGAGCTATACATAGAACATCTAGGTAATTTTATGTTATGGCCATAGGTACCCATCATATAGGTAGTTAGAGTGACAAATTGTTGACCCTAATTGTTATGGTTGATGTTCTATAGTTGTGAAAGTTTATAGTGGTGTTATTATCATTATTTATTATGGTGGATGGGAGTGGTGTATCCATTTCATATAGAATTCATAAGAGTGTATGACATTAAGCATCATGGTATAATATATTCTTAGGGTTAGAATATTCTAACTCATATATTGGACCTATTTTAGTTACTCAAGAGATGAGTGGTAGAGGTATCAATACATTGACACTATTTCATTATTGGGCCTAAGATCATATAGCAATGAGAAGTCCAGTGTCACATCAATGAGATGGATGGTCTCACTCATAGGTATTTATAACTAGATGGATTTTTATAGGTCATGCTCCAAAGAGGAGTGATAAATATTGTTATTAGTTACAAGATTATATGAGAGTAGATGATATTGTCCAGAGACCCTACTGAGGATATTAGGGATGGACTGAGGATGGAATTCAACTAAGGTGGATATGAGTAAGGTGTTGGATACATGATTCATGGGATAATCTATATGAGTAGTTATAGTATGAGAGGGTTACCCACTAGTTTGGTGTCATACAGGATATGCCCCCAATACTAGTAGTGTGCTTAAGGATTTTTTAGGCTCTTACAAGGTTAGGGAGTAGGCCTAGGCCATTGATTATTGAGATATCTCCTATACCAATGATAGAGTGGGATCTAGAGATAGAGGTACTAGATGTGGATGATACTAGGGTGATTGAGGCTTATTTGGCATGGTGGGTTGAGAATAGGTGGACACCTCTATTCATAAGATATGGGATGGTTGTAGAGGAGGTATTAAATGTAGAGCTCTTGAAGGATGTGGATGGTAAGCTATATAGTCTATTTGTATGGTTTGTGTAATTTTTAATCATGTGTTCTAAGTTAAAAGGATTATTATTATTATTTTTATGTAAACTTACATGTATAGGAGAGGATGATTATTAGGATATGCCCATCAAGTGAACACTTCATGAGTTGATGTGAAATATTCCATATGATTTATTGGATGACAAATTAGTGGAGCATGCCACTAATATATATGGAGTACATGCTCATTTGTTTAATCATGCAATGATAATTATTGTAGAATATATATGAGTAATAATAGATAGAGATGAGATAAATGTAGAGCTATAGAGGTATGTTATGCCCTCTCTTAATGCTTTAGGTGGGGCAAGTAGTCATATAGTAAATGACTATATATAAGTTTAGTTAGAGTATGTTTAGTTTAGGGTTGAGTTAGTTGTGTACCAAAAGTGAGAGTAGGTGTAGTTGTAGATCAAGGTCTCATGAAGATAGTGGGTCATCTAGTTATAGTGTTAATATGTCTAAGAGTGAGAGTGAGGGAGTTGGTCCTAGCAATCATGTTTGTATCATTGAGTGATGCATCATATTTGTATTTGAAATGATGTTATTGTTGATAAGTTTAACCTCAAAGGTCAAAATATCACCCCTACAATTCAAAACTTAAATTTTCATGTTATTTTCCCTATTAATTTGTGTATTGGTCCTGTAATGTCCTTATAATAGTCATCTAAAGCCTTAATTATCAAAGTTCAATGTAAATTTGATGAAATTAAGGTTTTTCACCATGGTTATTTGATTATTTAGCCACCTTTGTGACCAATTTCAAGTGGTTTCAAGAGGTTAAATGAGTCCAAAAAATCATAATAGTCCTCATGGATCGTGTTATATTCATATCATGCTATATAATTGATATAACTAGTTAGTGATATGTTTGACTAACTTCATGACCTAGTTTACTATATTTTAGGTCATTTTATGGATCTTAGAGTAGGTTTTGAATTTAAATGATATTATAAGATCATAAAAATAACTTGGTGTAATTTTTTAAGTATGAAAATTATGATATACCCATTTTTGAATAGTTTCATTATACTTCTCAAGTGATTTTAGTAGTTTTAGTGTCAAAAAGGCATATTTATAGGCCATTTATAGAGTTCTTAAAGGTAAAAGTTTTATTAAATAATATTAAAGACCTTATTTTTACATTAAAAGTTAAAAATAATAATTTTTAAGAGGTTTTAAATGTTAAAATGAAGAAAATCGTTATATTTCTCATATCAAGCTCCTTGGTAGCTCTAGAAAGGCAGTTTTTAAGTACTTATTATAGACATAGGAGAGAGAGTTATGGAATGAAAAATTATCCAATGATAGGTACCATAATAAAATTTAAATTATTTTTATTTTATTTCATATTAATTCCCCCATATTTATGAATAATTGCTATGAGTGTAAGGGGGTGACTATGAGATAGTCATCTAGACAAGGTCTATGTTTGCATCCATTACTTAAATTTTGAGTAAAATGGAGAAAAATGGTTTTATGGGGATTAATTAAGAGTTAAATAATAATTTTTTAATGTTTTTATCATCATCAAATTTTCCTTGATAAAGAGCTTTTTGATAGGAAACTAGTTGCCTGTCTTAACTTGAGATTTTATAATTTTCAAGCAATCTTGATATAAAAATGGAATGTAATTGTTTTTAGGAGTATCCAAGATCATGTTTCAGGTATCATCACAAATATAAAATACAATAAAGTTTTCAAGACTTTCATTTTTAAAAATCTCTTTCTTGAGATAACCTGTTTGGTCATTTAACACTTTTACAAGGTGTAGTTGTAGCTATAATGAGGTGTTAAGTGTGTGAAGAGAATATTAGTAAGGTTTTCATGATATTTATGGGATTAAAAAATATTATAATTCTTAATTTTCCCATATAGTATGTTCCATATGAGTTCAAATGACCATGCTCTCTTAAGAGTTCAAAATATCAATTGTAAGCTTAAAAAGTAGGGTAGAAGGATATCATGATAGGTAATGGAAATTATAAAGATAAATTAAGGTTAATAAGTTTAGTTTAAGGTCATAAAATTTATTTATAGTGTTCATAGAGTCATTAATATGACTATAAACACTCTTGGGAGTAAGTTCGGTCTATCACAAGCCTCAAATGCCTACAATAATACTAAAGGATTATGTGCTATTGTGTTGTAAAATTAAGAGACCTAATAAATGAATATATACTCTTATGAATATGTTATAAGTGTGAAAAATTATTTTTAAATTTCATCTAGGCCCTTATAATAGATATGAGTGCTTACTTGAACTACAAGGTTCATCAAAATCATGAAGAAAACTTCCCTAGAACTCACTTTAGAAGAGTTTAAGGTAAGTTTGCATTGTTTAAGGTAATTTTTTATTTATTGTTTCCATAATATCATGACCTAATTATGAAAAATTAATTAAATAATAATTAATAATAAATAAATCAAATATCATGGAGTAATTGGAATGGTTTAGTGAACTTCAATCTGTATAAGTATAATTATGACATACAACCATGTAAGAGGAAACATAGTCAAGTTTTCATACAAATCATGACTCATAAATATGAATAATGGTGAAATATGATATGTTTATGGTATTAATGATGAATATTCACTAGTGATTTATTTAAGGACTAAAGAAGGCTATCTAAAGTAGAGAGAGACCAAGATGACTTCTTACAGTTTGTATAAATAATAACCTATAGCCATATGTTTTTACATAGTCAAGTTCAAGGTGCAATATGATCAACAAGGAAAATAAAATTATTTTTGATTATTGAGGTTATTTTATTCTTTCACAAGATACAATAATGTTTTGAATTTATGTCATATACCTTTTAAGTTATTATTTCATTCACTTCTCTACTTTTGTAAGAGAACACCTACAACCATAAGGAGCTTAGTCATTCAAGTTTCAAAGTGTGATATTTTGTGAAGGAGATGATATAATTTGATTGATATGGAGAGTTAATTGGTTGGAAAAAGTATTTATTCATGTCATAAAGTATAAAGAGGTTAGTGGATCAAACAAACAAATTATGACTTTTATCAATGCCCCCATAGTCATATGCTTGACATAATGCTTGTGAGTTTGTTTTTTGGTAGTCATATGTCCTATAAATCCTCAAAAGAGTGAATATAGTATGAATTTAGTTGATATAATTAGTGGGTAAGGATTCAATAAGTGCCTCTTATTACATCACCAAGGATGCTTGTAGGTCCACATTTTAAGACCAAGATCAACATTCCATCAATATAAAGGAGTCTTAGACATGAAAATCTTAAGGTCTATACAGATGGAGATAGAGTTATAATTCAAATAACATAACTAATAATCTTTAAAGTTCAATGTATTTGATGAAACAAAGTGACAATGTAAAGACCATCTACAGCCTGTGTACATAATGTGTACTTGATTGAAAGAGGTAAATAAGGTTGAGAATGTCACAAGATGACAAATAAACCCTATAGATAATGAATTTTGATCTATTGTTTTGGGTGTCTTTCAATTTAATGTCAAAATAGGTAAATTGGTCTTCAAAACACATAACATGGTTGACAACCTTAACTCTACATCTACAGCCACCAAGCATGCTATGCAGTCAAGCATGTTAAAAATAAGTGGTGTGCATGAAGAGATTAGAGGTAGGAAAGGAGTTTGAACCTCCTAATATGTTTTAAAATATATAAAAGATATTCATAGGTCATTTCAATTACCTTCTTAATTTATTTAATTATCTAACATATTTCTCAGTTTGTACAAACCTTCTAAAGACACCTATAAGACACCTATAATATTATGTACTTGATGAGCAATGACAAAAAGTGGTAAAGAGTTTTGAAAAAGATCTTTATGAAATATTTGAGCCTATTTGATATATCATCTAATTTCAAGGATTATTTAATATTTAGGTACCTAAAGGAGAGGGCTCAAACCCTATTCCACAGTTAAGTGACCCTAGAGGTAAGTTATAAGCTCTTTTAGAGGATCAATAGGTTGGTTCAAACCTAAAGGAAGGATAGAGATGTTAATATCTAATTGAAAACAATTGAGACTTTAATTATCATTCAAAACCATTTTAAAAATTTATTTATGTGGAATATGAGGCCCTAAAACTCACATAACATAGTCAAGGTGACTAAAAAAGCAGTTACAGGTCATTATCATAGACCTCTCTCAAGCCCAAAGGAAGTGTCTGCAGGTGTTGAAAGATGTTTTATCCTAATTTCATGGATTAAATAAATTCAATAGAATTTATAGGTCTCATTAAATTTTTAGAGGCACCTATAGCCAAAGGACATAGCCAAACACTCTACTAGACACCTACAATCTACAAGACAGTGATATGGTAGTTCTAAGCCTAAGAGAGGAACAAAGTGCATGGTAAAAAGGCATTGAGACTTAATTTAGTTATAAAAAAAGGCATAAGTTTATAATTTAATCTTGAAACATGATGAAATAACTCAGAATATTGATCAAAACTAACTCTAAAAATTCCATAAATAGTCCATGCCACATAGACTAATAACTCTGTAGGCTCATTCATAGGTTATATTATGGAATAATGGTTTTTTCA
>JARHVA010001749.1:1802500-1877500 GCA_037957365.1 Torreya grandis
GGGAGAGATTTCCAATGATGATATGAGATAATTTTGGAGTTTTAATAACTATTTAATCTAAAAAAAATTCATGGGAGATTATGGAGGTGGTTGAACTAGGCCGATTTTCAAAGGTAATCCCAAACAGGCACAAAATAAGACTAAGAAACAAGGTGGTTTAGTAGTTTTCACACTTCCACAAAGTATCAAGACCCAAAATTTGGAATGAATTATGGTATTAGGTAAGGTAAAGTTAATCAAACACTTTTGGCTATTTTCACATGTGTGGGCGGTCATTTGAGCCAAATTTCTCTTTCTAGGCCTAGGAGAGTTAATTAGGCCTAATTGAAGAAGAAAATTAAGGAAACAGAGTAATTTAACTTGGAGTTGGATCATGAAATTTTGTTTGGATGTGTAAGTAGATAGGGGGTAATAAAAAAATTTCCCAAGTTTTCAATATGGTTTATTCAAATTTTTAAACAAGGAGCTTTATAGGTTCTTAGGGCCACAAGGAATGGGTGCTTTAGCAAGCAAAATAAGAAAACTTGATTATTTGGGATACTTGATAGATCAAAATTAATTTTTATAGGTTTTATGTCATGATTATAATCCATAAATGGTGAAAATTTTCTTAGAACATTGTAAAAACCAATTTTCTCTCTCTTACACCACTTTTACACAAGGAAGAGTTAAATGAACAAAGCACCAAGTTGGTGTATAAAAACATTTAAAAAGAATTTATTAATGTTTATCCTTGTTTACACACCACTTTAAGAGTATTAATAGGTCATAGTTTTATTTTAGTAAGTTTTAAAATGTTTGAAAGAGTCCTAACCAACTTTGAAAATAATATTTCCTTCCAATGCCTAGTCAAAGAAGACAAATCAAACATGCATTCAAAGGGATATAATAGCCCAAGAAAGATGTAAATACCTAATTAATGGTATGAATAAGGTTTAAAATGAATACTTTATCAAGTTATGATGACCTAATTTCATGGATCAAGGCCTATTTTCAAGGAAATGACTTCTTGACCAAGGATATAGGGGTGTACAAGCCAAGATTTAGGAGGTTGTGTTGTTCAAAGACCAGAGATGAATGCTCAAGTCTCCTTAAAATTTAAATATATGTCTCAAAATAAAACTCTACAAATTTTCAAAATTTGGATGAAAAATAATCAAAGAATACTATGTAGTAATTTGGAGGACTAAATTAAGGTTACATTTCATAGTTTTGGGGGTTCTTGTCTTTCTCTCTCTCATCTCTCTTTTTCTCTATATGTAAGCTAACTTTTGGAATTTGAAATAATCATTAACTTGAGTTATGTCAAGACAATGCTTATAAAAAAATTTTACTTGCATATTTTAAATGAATAAGATATAATTTATGCCTCCTAAAAGCTTGTTTTTAGTGTATGCTAATGGTTAGTTGATGAATGACATAAATAATATAGAATTAATTTCATTTTGTCCTTTATTACTTACCTATTTCTAGGTGTTATGTGTCTTTATAGGTTTCATGGTGTCATTTAATAATCTTGTATGATTGGAAAGTGTAATATTTACTTAATGTCTTTGAGAGACCTATTAAATAAGTTTCCTTAGATCATCCATCAAACTAAGCCTCTATGTGAAACATTGATGTATAATACCTATCTTTTGAGAAGTGTAATCAGATTTATGTTCTTATTCATCCTTCATAGTGGATATTACACAAGTGGAGGTCACATTTTGGTATATCACCCTATTAAGATAGCTTTTCCATTCAGTTTACCTTATTCTCTTTTTCCTTTTAAGATGGTAGTGTAGATTAGAGATCCTAACTGATAAATCAAAGGGACTTAGACCTTATATATATATATATATATATATATATATATATATATATATATATATATATATAATTCACCTAGTAGGTTACCCATAGCCTAGGATTGTCTCATTGTTAGTTCAAATTAAGATAGCTTTTCCATTCAGTTTACCTTATTCTCTTTTTCCTTTTAAGATCGTAGTGTAGATTAGAGATCCTAACTAATAAATCAAAGGGACTTAGACCTTATATATATATATAATTCACCTAGTAGGTTACCCATAGCCTAGGATTGTCTCATTGTTAGTTCAGATTATGAAGGCCTAAAACTACCTTCACAAGGGTGCAAGTCTAGCAATCAATAATTTCTGGAATGCTTGGTAGGATTAATTATCATTTACATAGCTAAAGTTTAGAGCTAATTAAAAGTACTTATAGTAATAGAGGACACTCATAATCATTATAACCAAAATCTTCTTCCAAGTTGAAGAGTTATTAGTATTATTTAGGAAACATTTTCATGACAAACATTACCATAAGATCATCCAATAAAGGTATTCATCTTGAATTAATTGAATTTCCTTATAATTCTTACAATATAACAATGTTAAATAAGACAAATCTTATCCTAGAAAGCAATTTCTATCTCCTAGTCAGCCTATTGTTCTAAATAGTGAAATTCTCACTATATAAATGGTCATTATAAACCAAGTATTTATCCCATTCAATAGAGGTATCCCATTAAATATAGATCATTATGATGATATACTAGTATCATCTCTTAAGATCATCCCATTATTCTTAGTAGAAGATCAAAAAACTCTTATTAAGCACATCAAGGATGTTTCCAACCTCTATTTGGTTTATAATGTTGTTCAGGAAAATATGGTTATTAGATTCCTTGTTGCTTCCTTAAAAGGAAAAGAACTGTAGCGGTATACAAACCTCCTACTAAACTCCATTACTTCTTAAGATGACTTATTTGCATCCTTAGTCAGGTAATTTGAGGATAAATCTGATCACCTATCCTTCATTAAGCAATTAACTATAATAAAGAGGGCTCCTCATGAGTTCATGATTGACTTTAACCTCAAATTATTAAAACTATGGATTAGGATTCCTTTATTGATCAATACATCCCTAGATTATTCTTTATTGTACTATCTAAGAGTCCTCAACTCTAACATTAGTTTCATGATCTAGTCAATGGGTGGTACTACTTTGCCTGTTGCATATGAAGTTGTAATAAGAGCTAAGAATAGTTTGATACAAGCTAGAAAATTGGCACCTAGGCCTCCTATGCATTTTCTACTTGAAAAAAAACCCATAACATCCCCTAAATTTCCTCCTATGGATCTTATTACATCCCCCTAGGCACAAGTTTTAACCATTCCAAGACAATCGTCTAAAATTAGAGAGCTCAAATAAATGTTACAATCCTTTGGGAATGGAATTATCCAATTGAAGAGTTAATAATACCAAGAAAATAGGCCTTAAAAAGTGCCTAATCAACCTACTTATCAAACGTTCAAAGATAATAGGCCACACTATCGAGGTTTTAGAGAATAAAAACCATCTTATAAAGCTTAAGGAGTTATAAATCAAGATAAACCATATGCAACTATTGATCCAAATGATCCATCATCCTCTAATTCTATTATTATCATGCCTACTCATAATAACATGATGCTCGATTTGGGTTGGTAGCCCTCAAATCAAAATTAGTTACAAAATCAAGCATTAGTTAACTAATCCATAGTCATGCCTCAAATGACTCAAGAAGAGCCTTCTCTTCAAGAGGGTAAACATAATGAATGTGTGGTACAAAAATACAATATTATTAATGGATAAGGGAATCTAGATTCTAATTTTGTTAATTGGCATCTTGATGACCATGTAGCCTTGAATTAAGTTGGTGATTTAGGTGCTTCAAGTAGTGTGGTTGTAGCTATGACTAGAGACAAAAAATAACCATTGAAGAGACCAAATAGGTTTTTAATGATTAATTTACACCTCCAAATGTTCCTAATAATTCAAAAAACTAGTTTTCTTCCCCTACACCATAAAAAATTATAATGTAGAGGTTAGAAAGTCTCATCAAGCATCACATGTTAAGGATCAGCCAACTATTCAAAAAAATAGCTAAAGGTAAGTGTAGTTACTTATATTATTTTTGATAATATGAATAATTAAAATGTTATTATGATCATATAATATTTTTTATCAATCCCAAGACAAAATGCTCATACAAGAACTTTCAGCTCTCAAATTGGCATCAAAACTAGCTAAGAAAGAAGGCATAGTTTTGGCAAATTTGGATCAGCCAACAAGACATAAAGTTTAAGAAGTACACCAAGAGGTAAATATGGGTAAGTATTAGGTAAAAAACCTCCATTTTATCTCTCTTTATAGTTTTTGACACCTTAATTCTTAACTATATGGTAGACAGTGGAGCTAGTAGCACTATTATGCCCAAACAAATTGTAGATAAGATTGATTTAATTTATGAACCAAATACAAAAGGGGTATTAAATATTGGTGGGTCACAAAAAAATATATTATACATGATAAAAAAGCTAAATTTTAAATTGAAATATTGTACAAATGTCACTATTCAACAGGATGTAGTGGTGGTAGACTTGCCTCCTTACTTTGCCATGTGTTTGTCTAGAGACTTCACCTCAAAGATTGGTGGATACCTATCATATTATTAGACATATTTAATATTAATAAATATATGTGGCACAAAGGTAAAAATCCATTATAAAACCATTTCACGTTTTGACTTGGAGCCTTATGTTTCAAGTGTTGTAAACACTAATTGTGCCATCTTGTATGAGGTGATAAAAGCTAGTGGAGTGGAAACTAACTCACTTCTAGATGGAGTTATATATTTATTCCTTAATGAATGGTAATAAAATTTACATGACCATGATCCATTAAATATAATTTATGAAGATGGATTTGGTGTTTATTTCCTCCATGAGGATGAAGCACTAATTCCATCCATGGTGAAGGATGATGAATCTAGTGATGGTCTATGGCATATATACTTCGATGGATCAAGGAAAAAATATGGTATCAGGGATGGAATTATGTTGATATATATATAAAATAAGAAATATTTTTATTCAATTAATTTTTATTTTGGTTTCTCAAATAATGTTGTAGAGTGTAAGGCACTAGTTCACTATTTACAATGGGCTCGAAAGATGAGAATAAACATCTTGTATGTTTTTGGTAATAGTGAGCTTATAGTTCACCAAATAGGAAGTATTAAATTATATAAAAATATTTTTATTATATATTATAATCATAGAGTGTGGGACTTACTTGAGTATTTTCAAGCTTTTGACATTTAGGCAGTGCCAAGAGAAAAAATAAACATGCAGATAGGTTGGCTGCCATAGGGACTCAATTCAGAATTTTAGTTTATATAAGAAATGAGAAAAGTTATTCACACATAAAGGTGGTAGTGAGGCTTTATACTCCAAATAACCATGTGAATTTTCAGGTCTTTGAGGATGATAATCAAATTATCAATTTATTTCAAGAGGAGGTTGAATTCTCTTCTAAGAATTAGTTAAAGTTGTTATAGTAGTATGGGGATCAGATTGTGTAATTTAAAACTAATAATATACCCAAAGTATTTGTTATAGTTGAAAACATATTCAATGGAGGTGATGAGATGAGGAAAGAGAAGTCATCTTTGTCAACCAAGGAAGATCACTATGCCAACATTGAGCTGGAAATAACTTGAAATTGGGTAAAGTATGCATTTCTTCACAAAAAGAATCCTTTATTGAGTTATGTAGGATTTTTTTGATGTATGTGGCAATATAGTGATCTAAAAGGATTTGACCCAAGTCTAGCTCAACACACCATTGAGATAGAAGCTGAAACTAAACTAGTGAGACAAAAGCACATAAATCTAAAACTTGAGCCTTTGATGAGAACTATGTTTCATAATATTATAGAGTCAACTATCATATTTCCAATCAAGAACTCAACTTGGGTGGAAAACCTTATCCTAGTATGCAAAAAGAATGGTGAAATCAAAATGTGTGTTGAATTATGAGATTTGAACAAGTCTTCTCTTAAGGATCACTATCCATTGCCATCCATGGAACAAATTTAGTAGTTGGTTATAGGTTCAGAGAGGTTATCTTTATTGGATGGATTTAGTGGCTAAAATCAGATTTTGGTTAAGGTAGAAGACCAATTCATGATAGCTTTCACTACCAAGTGGGGGACCTTTATATATAGAAAGATGCCATTCAGTTTATCCAATGCTAGAGTGACCTTTCATAGGGAAATGGGTATGGAATAATAAGGTCTTATTAACATATTTTTGATTTTCTATTTGGATGACATAACTATGTTTTCAAAGAGTGAAAGTGAACACATGGTCCATCTGAAATAAGTGTTTGAATGGTGTAGGCAATTTGGGGTGTCTCTTATCCCCCAAAATTATGTCTTCTTGATTTATGAAGGTAATATTATTGGACATGTGATTTAAAAACATGTTTAAGTTTATATTTTTAAAGGATAGATTCAGTTATTCATCTCTCCTTATCCAAACACAAAAACATTACAAAGATTCTTAGTAAAAATCAATTTCATAAGAAGATATATTTCATATTTTTCCACTTTAGGTAAGCCTCGTGTAACCATGCTAAAGAATAATCAAAGTTTATTCTAGTCCAAGGAAGGAATGAAGATTTTTGAAGAGATAAATCAAGCCATATCTAGTGATCGTACACTCATAAATCCATATTCTCAAAATACTTCATCTTGTACACTAATGCTATCATGGAGACAATTTCAAGTATTCTTATACAACATAATCATGAGGCTTTAGAGAATCCAATAGCCTTATTTAGTAACGTCTTGGAGGAGTATGAGACAAGGTATTATTTTTTTTAAAATCATGTTCTTTTATTAATTATGTCTCTCAAAAAATTTAGATACTTTTTATCTAACAATGAGATACATCTAGTGGTTGCCCATCCAAGTATTAAAGAGTCTTTTTTTAACAAGGATATAAATGAGAAGAGGGATGGTTGGATTACAAGATTAATGGAGTATTATATAAGAATAAAGGTCAAAAATCTAATTATAGGTAGAGGAATTTGTGAGTATCTATCCCAAGACTTGTAAGAGTCTAAAGAGGAGATTTTAGTGCTAAATGATGAAGAAGTTGTAGCTGATCATACCTCATCTTATAGTTGGTTTCATGACTTGGTAAGATATATTCAAGATGGTTATTATCCTCCTAATTTAATTTATTAAATAAAAATATATTTTATATTTCAATATATTCCATTTGTTTTTTTTTATGGTGTCCTTTTCAATAAAGACATCAATGGTATGTTGCTAAGGTGTATAGAACCAAAATAAACACAAAGGATTCTTAAAGAGTTACTTGATGGAAATGGTGGCAGAAATTTATCAGTAAGGAATACAACCCTTAACATCATGAGAGGTGGGTATTATTAGCTAAATATATTTAGTGATTATCATGCATGGGTTAGGAAATGCAAGCAATGTGTTATGTTTGTAGGGAAAGTGAGACTTGTAGCCTAACCTCTAGAACCAATTGTGGTGGACTAGAATTTTATCCAATGGGTGGCCTCATTAACCCTCCTTAAATCTTAGGTAATAATTGGATCCTTACTACCATGGATTACTTCATAAGATGTATAGAGGTAGTAGCATTGAAAGAAGCAAATGAATCCAATGTACTAGATTTTTATGAAGGTTTACTTATGAGATTTAGGATTCCTTCAACTATCATTTAAAATAATTCCATGGATTTTGTGGGAGTTAGGATCAACCAATGGGTTGTTCAACATGTTTTTTACCTTATCACTTCATCAAACTACTATCTAGAAGGTAATGGCCTTGTTGAATGTACTAATAAGAACCTGATGAAGATCATATGAATGATTATTGAAGATAATCAAAGGTTATGTAATTTAAAGTTGAAGTCATCTATATGGGTTGATAGGATCACATACAAAATATCAATAGCCAACTCTCCATACTAGCTATTATGTGGTAAGGAAGAAAGGTTACCCATTTCTCTTGAACTTATTTCTTTAAAACTAATGCACCTTCTTGAGTTATTGGATAATGAACCAATAGAGATCAAGTATCATGATCTTATGGAGGGTGAAGATATTAAGAATCAGTCCATGTTATCCATGGAAATTCAACAAGCATAAGTGAAAAAGAGCCTTTGAAAAAAAAACTTCTTCATAGAGTTTTAAAGAATGAGGTTTGGTTCTCAAGTGGGATGAGGACAAATCTAAACTAGGAATGCATACCAAGTATGAATCTCTTTGTATTGGCCCATACACAATCTTTAGATACAAATCCCACAATGCCCTTCAACTTATAAATATGGATGGTGAGGAGCTTCCAATCCTAGTTAATGGAATACATCTGAAACACTAATATTGAGAGCTAAGTTCCTTGTATATATTTTATTTATTTTCCTCCAAGTTTTGTCCTAACACATTATTTTGTTTTATTTTTGTCTAAAATAAGTGCTTTGTTTGCACATTTTCTTTGTTAGTTAGTTTCTCTTATTTTGTGTGTTTCTTTCCTTGTTTTGGAGGATAAAGTTGTCTTGTTTCAAGTCAAAAGAGTCTTATTTTCATGGATCACATTTGTTACTATCATTCCATAATGTAAGAGTGGTTTTATGAGTCTAAAATAGATATAAATGGTTTTGTTCTCAATCATAGTAGGCATGCTCCCCAAGAAACTCACCAAAATGTTGACAAGTTTGACCTCACACATCAAACTGTCACCCCTACCATACAAAAATTTGCTTTTCATTTTGTTTTCCATATTAATTGGAGTTTCAATCTTTTAATTTCCTTATAATAGTCATCCAAATCCTTTATTGGTAGAGTTTAAGGTCAATTTTATGGAATTAAGGTGTTGGTCACCATCGTTATTTGGTTGTCTAGCCACCTATATGATGAATATTAGGTGGTGTCAAGAGGTGAAATGATTCAATAAAATAATAAGAGTCCTCATGGATTTTATAAAAGTCATATCATGTTTTATAATTGATCTAACTAGTTAGTGATAGGTTTGACTAACTTCATGACCTAGTTTACTACATTTTAGGCCATTTTATGGCTTTTAATGCAGGTTTAAAATGTGAATGATAGTATACAATTAGGATTAAAAAATGGTTTAATTTTTTAGGCATGAAAATTAAAATATATCTATTTTTTAGCAATTTCATGATACTTCTCAATTGATTTTGGTAGTTTTAGTGTGAATAAGGTCTATTTTGAGTCCATACATATAGTTCTTCAAGGTTAAATTGAGATTCAATAATATCCAGGGCCTTATTTTTCCATGAAAATGTCAAAAACATATTTATAAGATGTTTAAGTCTTAAAATGAAGAAAACCATTTTATCTCTCATATCGACCTCCTTGATAGCTCTAAAAGGGTAGTTTTAAAGTGCTTAGTATGGATAAAGGAGAGAGAGTTAGGAAATAAAAATTTTCCCAATGGTAAGGAAATTAAATAAATTAAAATTAGTTGAGTTTTTTATTACATTTATTCCCCCATATTTATTAACAATTGCTAAGAGTTTAAAGGGGTCACTATGAGCTAGTCATCCAGATAGGGTCTAAGTTTGCCTCCATTCTATCACTTCTAAGCTCAATGAAGAAAATTTGTATTATGTGGATTATTTAATGGATAATTAATAAGTTTTTAATGTTTTTATCATCAGATAATTTGCCTTGATAAGGGTATTTTTGATAGAAAATTGGTTGCCTATCGTAACTTCAGATTTCATTATTTTTAAGCAATCCTAATATATCAATGGAATGTATTTTTTTAAGGAGTTTAAAAGCTCATGTTTTTGGTATTATAATATATATTTCATATAATAAAGGTTTTATGTAATTTAATTTTGAAAAATCTCTTTCTTGAGACAACTTATTTGGTCATTTGGCCCTTCCACAAGGTGTAGTTACAGATATAATGAGATGTTAAGTGTGTGAAGAACATATTATTAAGGTTTTAATGATTTTGATGTAAATAAAAAAGATTATATGTATAAATTTACCTTTATAATATTTTTATTATGAGGTTAAAGGACCATTCCCTCTTAAGTGTTTAAAATATCAATTATAGGCATAATAAGCAGGCTAGAAGGATAACATGGTAGGTAATAGAAATTATGAGGAATCATGAAAGTGAATAGGTTAATTTTAAGTTCATAAAATTGTTTTATAGTGTTCATGGAGTCCTCAATATGACTAAAAACACTCTTGGGAGCTATATTTAGTCTATCATAAGCCTCAAATGGATACAATAGCACTAAAGGACTGTGTGCTATTATGTTATCAACTTAAGAGACCAAATAAAGGACTATATACTCTCATAAATGTGTTTTGATGGTGTCAAATGAGTTTTCAATGTGATATATGTCCATAAAATATATATGAGTGATTATTTGAGCTACAAGGTTCATCAAAATCATGAAGTAAACATCCCTAGAACTTAGTTTAGTAGAGTTTAAGGTAAGTTTGTATTGTTTAAGGTAATAGGTTTTTTCTTGTTTCCATAATATTATTACCTCATTATATAAAATTAATGAATAATAAATCAATTATATATCATATAAGTAGGTGGAATGGTTCAGTGAACTACAGTTCATACAAGTACAATGATGACCTACAACCATGTAAGTGGGAACACATTCAAGTTTTCATGCAAATCAAGACGCATAAAGATGAAGAATGGTGAAATATGATATTTTTATGGTATGAATGATGAATATGTACTAGTGACTTGTTTTAGGACTAAATAAGGATATCCAAAGTTGATAGACACTAGGATGACTTCTTGTAGTCCATATAAATAATAACCTACATCCATATGTTTTTACACAATCAAGTTCACGGTACAATAAGAATAACAAGGAAGATAAAATTGTGTTTGATGAGTGAGGTTATTTTATTCTTTCACAAGATACAAACATGATTTGAATCTATGTCACATACCTTTTAAGGTCTTATTTCATTCACTTCTCTACATCAATATGTACAAACTATAAGAGAACACCTATAACCATGAGAATCTTAGTCATTTAGGTTTCAAAGTCTAATATTTTATGAAGGATATACCAGAAGTTACTTAGAATATAGAGTAATTTGGTTGGAATAAGTATGACTTAATGTCATAAATCATAAAGAGGTTAGTAAATCAAACAAACAAAAGATGGCTTTTAGCAATGCCCACCTATAGTCATATGATTGTGAGTTTGGTTGTTGATAGTCATATGTTTGACATATGTCCTATGGATCCCTGAAATGGTGACTAGGTATGTGGGTAAGAATTAGTAAGTGTTTTTTAGTATGACACCTAGTAGTTAAAAGGTGACCTAGAGACCTTAGGCTTATAGGTCCACATTTTGAGACCAAGATCAACATCCCATCAATATAAAGGAGTCTCAAACATGAAAATATTAAGGTATATGCATATGGATATAGAGTTATAACTCACTTAAGATAAATAAGACAATTTAAAGTTTAATGGATTCAACGAATCTAAGTGATAGTTTAAATACCATCTATAGCCTATGTACATACTATGTACTTGATTAATAGAGATAAAAAAGGCTGAGAGTGTCATGAGATGACAAATAGAACCTATAGATAATTAATTTGGATCCCTTGGTTTAGTTTTCTTCAAATGTAATGGAAATAGAGGGAACTCAATCTTCAAAACTCCTAACATGGTTGACAACCTTAACTCTACATCTACAGTCACCAGGAATGCTACACAGTTAAGCATGTTAAAAGGAAGTGGTTTGTGTTAGGAGATTGGAGTTAGGAAAGGAATTTGGACCTCATAAGATGTTTTAAAATATATCAAAGAGATTAATAGGACATATCAATGACCTTATCAAGGTATTGATGTATCTAACCTCTTTCTCAGTATGTATAAACCTTATAAAGACACCAACATACCACCTATAGTACTATGTACTTGATGAGCAATGACAACAAGTGGTAAAGAGTGTTGATGGAGGTATTTCATAAATATTTGAGCCTATTTGAGATATCAACCAAGTTAAATGAGTATTTAAGATTTAATAACTTTAAGGAGAGGGATCAAAACCTATTCATAGTTTGACCCTAGAGGTAAACTATAGGCCCTTTTAGAGGATCAATGGGTTGGTTCAAACCTAAAGGAAGGGTATATATGTTAATAAGTTATTGAAACCAATTGGGACTTTAATAAACATAAAAAACCATTGTAAAAAGTTAGGTATGTGGAAAATGAGGCCCTAAAACTCACATAACACAGTCAAGGTGACTAAAAAGGTACCTACAAGTCATAAGCACAAACCTCTCTCAAGCCCAAAGGAAGTGCCTGTAGGTGTTAAAGATGTTTGAGCTTAAATTCATGGATTAAATAAATTAAAGATAATTTATAGGTATCATTATGTTTTTATAGACACCTACAGCCAAAGGACACAGTCAAACACTCTACTAGAAACCTATAGGCTACAAGACAATGATATGATAGTTCTAATCCTAAGACAGGAAAAAATTACATGGTAAAAAGACATTGAGACTTACTTTAGTTAGAGAAAAAAGGAATAAGGTTATAATTTAATATTTAAATATGATGAAAAAAGTTATAATATTGATCAAAATTGATTCTAAAGATTCCATACACAGACCATGAAACATAGACTAATAACCCTATAGGCCCATTCATAGGTTTTAGTATAGAATAGTGTCTTTTTCACTTGATATGGATTATATAATAATAAAAATGGATATTAAGGATATACATGAAGGCATTAAACAAGTTTTACATAGTGTATAAGAAGAGAACACTCATTTTACTGACCTCTAGGGTCAACAATGCTTGTTTGCATACACACCCTCAGTGGGAGATTCAAGGTTCTAAACCCTCTTGAGAAGTAAGTGATGATGGAGAATAATAATAAATAATTTCATGAAATATATAAAACATTATAAGGATATTCATTTGTAGGTTACGTGATTTAATAGGTCTTGAACCTAAGATAACTTTCATAGGCTCTTTGTACACAGGTTGACCCAACAAGTTATGAGAGATTTTGGTGTTTTGAGAGCTCTATAGGAATTATAAGGATTTGAAATATGGTTAATATGTTTATAATGGGTTGAAAAAGGAATTAATTTTCACATAAAGGTCATACCAATAGGGTACATACCCATTTTTTTCACAGACCTGGACCACTTTTTACACAAGGGGTAGTCTTGAGACCAAGGAGTCTACTTGAGATCAAAGGCATAAAATAAGTATGCCAAACCTAATGAATGGATTTTATGGAAATTAAAAGTGATATAAATGGTATCATAACACTCTCGTGTGGCACACAAACTTTAGGTTTCACTTAAATTCCCTTGAGGGCTATGAAGAAGGTAACAAGCCCATAACCCTAAGTACCCTGACTAGTGTATTATGATCATACAAAGGGATAAAAATGACTAAGAAATAATTTATAATAATTTTAATGGTTTTTAAATATATTTTTTAACATTTCATAGTATTTGAAATGACTTTTTAGACTCAAAACTTAGATTTGACCTCTCTTGAGCCTCAAGAATGCTAAACAATCCACCTAAAGAGTAAGTTTAGATGCTCATACCATATCTCAAAATTATCATGGGGATTTGAGACATTTGGGGTATATTAATAGGTTAGTTAATAATATTTTTCAATTTTAATGAGGTCATTTGGATTTTTTTTTCTTTATAAACAATCATTAAGACCCCAGACATGTCTTAAACCTTAATAGTGACTAGTCATGGAAAAAAGACCTCAAAATCACATATTATACCACATAATAATCCTAAAACCTATTTTATTTTAGTCAGGAATAAAATTGGGTTATTCAAATATTTTTTGATGCTGATTCACTTGTACAAATTACTCTAAATACCCTATTTTTTATGATTTTTTGTGTTTTCAAGTGTTATGAGAAGGGGAAAGCTTCCCAATCATGGTATGAGGTAATTTTGGAGTTTTAATAATTATTTTAAAAAAATAATTATATATTATAAAAGTGGTCTACACCCATTCTCCAAGGCAGTCCCAAACAGGCTCAAAATAAGACTAAAAAGCAAGGTGGTTTCATGGTTTTTACATTTCCATAGGGTATCAAGACCCAAAATTTGTTAGGGAGGATGGTATTATTCAAATTAAATTTAATAAAACACTTTTGTATAGTTTTACATTTGTGGGTGGTCATTTGGGCTAGATTTTTCTTTTTAGGCTTAAGAGGGCTAATTAGCCCTAATTGAAGAAGAAAATGAAGGAAAATGAGTACTTAAACTTGGTTTTGTCTCATGAAATTTTGTTTGGACATATATGTAGATATAGGGTACTCAATTTTTTTTAAGGTTTTCAATGTAGTCCTTATAAATTTCTAGACAAGGAGCTTTACAGGTTTATAGGGCTATAAAGAATGAGTGTTTTAACAAGTAAAAAGAGAATAAAAAAATATTTTGGGTTACTTGATGGATAAAAATGAAATTATTTAGGTATTATGTCATGATAATAATTCATCCATGGTGTAATTTTTCCTGGAACATTGCAAAAACCAATTTTCTCTCTCCTACACCACTTTTGCATAAGGAAGAGTCAAGTGAGTAAAACACCAAGTTGATGCATAAAAGCATTTTAACATTTATAATTATGTACACACCAATTTAAGAGTATGAATATGTTATATGTTGATTTTATGAGGTTTTTAAATGATTTAAAGAGTCCTAAATAAATTTGAAAAGATCTTTTCCTTCTAATGCATAGTCAAGGAAGACAAAGTCAAACTTCCACTCAAAGAGATCTAGTAGCCCAAGGAATATGGAAAGACCTAATTCATGGTCTGAATAAGGTTTAAAATTAATAATTGATTAATTAATTATGACCTAATTTCATGTATCAAGGCATGTTCTCAAGTAGATGACTTCTTAACCAAGGATATATAGGTGTGCAAACAAAGATTTAGGAGGTTATGTTGTTCAAAGACCAGAAATGAATGCTCAAGACTCCTTAACACTTAAAGATATGTCTCAACATGAAACTATACTCCATTTTCCAGAGGTGGATGAAAAATAATCAAAGAATACTATGTATCAATTACGAGAAGGACTAAATCAAGGTTAGATTTCCTAGTTTTGGGGGTTCTTATCTTTCTCTCTCTCTCTTGTCTCTTATTCTGTATATGTAAGCCAATTTTTAGCATTTGAAACAATACTTAACCTAATTTATGGAAATTAAATGATTATAAAAACTTTTATTTACCTATTTTAAATTAATACAACAAAATTCATGCCTCCTCAAAGTTTATTTTTAGTGTATGATAATGGTTACTTGACGAATGATAGTGGTAATATAGACTTCCTTTCATTTGGTCCTTTCCTCTTTACCTATTTTTAGGTGTTAGATTGTCCTTACAGGTTTAAGAGTGTTAAATAATAATCTTGTATGATTGTTAAGTGTAATCTTTCCTTAGTGTCTTTGAGATACCTACTGAACAAGCTACCTTAGATCATCTATCAAACTGAGTCTCTGTGTGAAACATTGATGTATGGATACCTCTCTTTTGAGAACTATAATTAGGTTTATGCTCTTATTCAATATTTATAGTTCATATTACATAATTGGAGGTTAAATTTTGGTGTATAACCTTAGATAGGTTTTCCTTTCAATTTACCTTCTTCTCTTTTCCCTTGTAAGCTAGTAGTGTAGTTTAGAGATCCTAAATAATACATCAAGGGGAGATAACCCTTAGAATATATAGATTCAATCTAATTAATAGGTTTCCCATAGCCTAGGATTGTCTCCATGTTACCTCACAATGTGAATTCATAAAACTAGCTTCACAAGGGTGCAAGTCTAGTAGTCAATAGTTATGAGTTATATATATGCATATGGTTGTTATTTAAGTTGGCATTGTTTATTGTTATTTGGATCTAGTTATATTGTATAATGTGATCAAGTGTGAATAAATGTTTGAAATGTTTGATGTTGACAAAATTTTTTTGGAGTAATGTTAATTTGATTTATATATGTATTATAAATATTTTAGGCTTATGTGCAGGACATTTTAGTTTTTGTATTGGTATATGGTGTTTGTTTCTTAAATTTTTTTATATCTCATAAGATGTTTTCATGTATACCCTATGATGTAAGTATGTTTTATCTAAACCCTAATGGCATGGAGAGCTAATGACCATACTGCTCACATTGTGCTGGTGTAGATGTAGACTATGAAAGTGGAGTTGTCTATGATGCACTACTAGTGGATAATTGTGTATACATTGATGCAAAAATATTTATTAGTTATCAATTTGAAACTACACTCTAATTTTATTTATTTATTGAAAATATTTTAATTTTTTCAAACTAAAGTTGGATTTTGATCTTTGTACTGATTTTCATAAATATTTATCAGTTTTTGAACTAAAAAAAATAGCCTTGGGTTGATATTTTTCCCAACTATTTTAATCAGTGTATGCACTGGAGGTGCATTCTAAGTTTTTTAATTTTTTCCAATTTTATTGATTAGTGTCTATACTAAAACTATACCTTTGGGTTTATAATTATTCCTAAATATCTTAATCAATTTATGAATGAGAGGTCAACTCTAAACTCCACAAACTTATTGCCATCATTGTTGAGGATGTGATGTAGGATAATACTAATAAATAAGTATCCTAAAAGTCACAAGGCTCATATGATGAGTAACCAATGGTTCTCTAAAAGGAATACTTAAGGATAACTCTATCATAGAGGAATGTGATCTAGGGGAGTATGTTGAATGAGGGCTTAATGCCCCTTGTGTGAACTCTATGATTCCTCTACTAAAATAATGATCAATGAGGTATCTAAGTGCATATAAATGATCATCTTAATGTCCATTAATCTAGTGAAAATGATAATAATGCTTATCTGGTACTTATTGTAAATGGTGAGGTGGATAATAAATAGTTGAAGGAAGTGTAATCATCCCCTTATCTAATAGTGTAAGAAAAATGTCATTAGGCCTAGTCTTGTCTAATAATTGTATAACCCCTCTATGTATATCCTATATGTTACTCACTATAGGTTATGTTGTATAGGGTGGCTCTTTTCCCTTACTGAGTAGTTTTATTAATTATTTGATTTTCATTGGTTTTTAAGTTGGAATTTTATTAGGATTTTGTACCAAATTTTATGAATAGGGTTGTAAAGGATCTAAAGCCAAATATGTCTCTAAATGTGTAATAACTATTCCCAATTATGCCTCTAATGAGATAGTTGCATGATATAGATGTCTGAATGATTTAGATGTTTGATATGGTAATTTTTTCTTGGAATGAGAAATTAAACCTCTAAAAAAGATGTATTGTACTTCTAAATATGTTGGTTGATAAATTGACTAATGTAAATAAGCCTTAAACTATATAATGTACTCTAAGGTAGGATCTATCTAATCTCGATGTAGTGAAGGAAACATCTCATGTGTGACTAGAGTTCCCTTATTCTATATGTAATTCCTAAGAAAAAATATCTCTAGCTCCTCATATGTGTGTAGAGACCCACTAGGGATTGTATGCTAGAACCAATTTAGTGATTCCCATTGAGCATACTTTGGAAACAATTATAGTAGACTCAACTTATTTGTAATATGAGCCTTGGATTTATCTTAAGCCTAAAGGTGAAAGTATGGGTCTCCATGCCCATGTAATATAGGTAATACTGGTATCTAAAAATTGTGTGGCAACCTTGTAGTTGAGATTATGCATGGAATAGGGTTGCCATGTATTACATTAGCATCTATTTGAGATTGGTATGCTTTGTTCTCTAAAGAGAGATAATGTACATGGTTTTGTAAAGTACCCACAACATGCATTAAATAAATTAATAATTGTGAAGGTATATTATTATTATTATTAAGGGGTTCATTAAATGCTTGAATTTTATTATTTATTTTAGCCATTAGTATATAATGGAATTTTTGTTTACAAAGGGTTGGTATAGTCTTAGTCAACTTTGGAGGTGTGATAGCTTAGACTTGGTTAGAGGTAAATAAGCTATCACCCTTAGTTGGGTTTGTTTGAGAACTGGGTCCAACTATAACAAGGTGGTTGAAGGGTATTCATTAGTATATTTTATATTTTTAGTTTGAAGGTAATTTATTTTTTAGTAAATAAAAATTGTGTACATAAGAATAAGTGTGTGTGGGTTTTTTAGCATGTGATATAATGTCTGGTTAAACAATAGAAATATGTGAAGTAAGAGAAGAAGTATAAGTTGTAGATTCTATGTTATCATCGTCATAATCAAAATAATCATAGTTAACCCATTGTTCCTTAAAGTTAAAATTTAATTAATTTAAAAAGGTAATATTAGAAGAAATGTCATTCACATGTTCATTAATAGAAGGAGAAGGAGAATATTTTAAATTATCACTACTATGCAATGTATCATCTTGTGTAAGTGTAATACAAGGTATTTTTGCACTAGTCATTTTTGAAATGCAAGCATGGTTATCATTTTCTATTTAAGTATATGGGAAGAAGGAGTAACAATCATGTTTTATTTTTGTACATTATGACATATAGGGGAGGAGTTAGAAACATGTTCATTATCTATTTGTGTCAAATAATCATTGCATTTATCTTGAAATGTGAATGAAGTTGATAAAGGAATTTCATATACCTTAGTTTGTGCATTGTGAAAAGGTGTAACATCCTTTGTATTTGCATTTTAAAATTTAATTTAGAAGGGTAAGTAAAATTCATTATCTTGATTTACTTTCTTATAAGCATGTAAAATTGATTTTCATGTAGTTCACTTATATTTATTTAATTTAAACAATGAAGTAGCAAAATTAGTTGAAAATAAGGATCACATTGTAATAAAACACAACCCACAAGAGATTTTTTTTTAATCATTATGTTGTTACTTTGAGATTTTGTAATAAGAGAAGAGAAAGATAAGATGATGTATCTAATATATACTCATGTTCATTTGTATTATCATGTGCATAATAATCCTCATATCCATAATTACAATAATAGTCATCATAATCATTGTAAATGAAATCATTATCATGCTCTAATGTACAATCTTGAAAAAATTTCCATTCATTATTATAATCATGGGAAAAATTTAATATTGCATCAAGTGGATGATGGGTAGAAGACTTTGGTGATGCCATTTTAAACTTGCCAAAGAAGATAATGTAAAGAATGAATAATAAACACACAAGAGGTATGATATAATCTAATATAAGTATGTGTGTAAATGTGTGAATTTTTTGAAAAAAGAGTGTAACAAATATAGGGTTATTTTAGAAACCTTAGTTGTTAATGTTTGTGTGTATAGGGACATATTCTATGGATCTAGGGTTTGAAGTGAGAGTTATTTTGTAAGTATTTAAATTGAATTAAATAAATAAAACCCTAGTATTTAAATGAATTAAATTAGCTAGGTTAATAGACAATATTATAAAATTAATATTGTTGTAACCATAATTTAATGTGAAAAAATTATAAGGTAAACCCTAAGGAAAAAATAAGGTTTTGGAAGCTATGTTTGAATTAAGACAGGTTCACCATATGTTTCGACCATTTAGGGTTTTACTATGTAAATCCTAAGCTATATTAAAGGGTTAGGTATATAGTATATCTATAAATAAAATTGGAACTAATTTATTATACATATTTTTCTAAAAATAGTAAATATAGGGAGAAGGTGGAATTATTTAGACATGTATAGAATTTCTCGTAGATTTGAATACTGGAGATGACTGAGAAGACAGAGAGGAATCTTTAATTTTTATAATATTTACTATGATATGGCTTAATATAGTAGCAAACCCTTTAGGATAGTAGTGGTATTTGGCACAAATGTACAAACATACTATTAATGTCCCTCCTATAGTGATTGTATGTAACTTTTAGAGGAGCTATAAGAGTTCTTGAGGGTTTTGTGGGTGATTTAATGTCACAAAAATATTTATCTATGTTATTATTTGGGATGATTCTTATTTAAATACCTAATTAATACCTTAAAACATGAAAACATTAATAATCAAATGTAAAAGGAAATGAAAAATTAGGTTATGGGATATTACAATCACATGGAGTAGACCCCGTATCATCTTAACCACTACTTATGTTAACCCCAATCATAGGGTATTAGATCATTGTATTTATACCTTAGGGAATGTGAAACATAAAATTTCATAATATGATAGGATGAATTTAACCTAGGCCCTACTTTTATTAAGCATACAAATGTCTAGGTGTGAATGTTGAGTAGTATTTAGAGTATTTGAGCTATACTATTGATTGATTTTATGTAATAAGTGCAAAACTAGTAAGTTTTAGATTTGAAATTCCTTGTGATGCTATTTATATAGGAGGATATTATTATGAATATAATACCTTGTTTTCTAGCTGACATGTCATGAAAAAGATATACAAAACATAAGATAAGGGTCATGGAGGGGTTGAGACTCAAAGATGATGAAAGGAACTTTTGAATACTTAAGGAAAAAATGGTTAGTATTACTATGTATCACTATTTCACTCAAAATGGAACTAATTTCCAAAGGATTAAAACTAAGTAAAAATCAAGGATAATAGGCTAGGGGCTCCTAGGACTAGGAAAATGTGACCAGTGACTACTAGGGGTGATAAAATAATGATAAAAAATCATAAGAAAGATAAAAAAGACTTAAGGTGACCATGCAAACAAGGAATATAAACATTACAAATACCCCTTTTGTGAAAGAGAAATAAAAGACATAGTACATATCATTTCTTTACAAAATTATGGTGTTTACAATTATAAAAGACCACTATTATTCTAATTATTGATTAATCATACTTAATCAAGCCTAATTTTCTTCTAATAGTAAATTATAAATATTCTTAATATTATCTTATTTTTATAATTGCATAAAGTGTAATATAACTTCACATTAGTGACATCATTTAGAAATTCAATGTGGTAGGGAGTGGAGTGAAATCAAGGTGGTTTATGGCATGTTCACTTACACACTATGTTACACCAATGACAAGGCCTATTACACACTCATTTATGACATGGAATATGACACACTCCAAGAAAATTCATCAATGATTGAAATTTTCTTCCAAAATCCCTTCCACACTCTAAAATTTCCTTAAATAGAGTCTCTTACACAATATTTCTTGTGAAATCATGAGTTTGAGGTCTCTCCCTCCACCATTGATATTGATTCTATAGTAATGTCTCACACTCAAACCAAAAGGATATAAATGAAAGGGCATTTGGCCATTATAGACAAGATCTCTTGAACTAAAATTATCATGCATAAATCATACTAGAGATTCATATTTATTCTCAAGCCAATTTTTTTGACCTCAAGTATACAAGGGGAAATGCTACCCATGTATGAAATTGACATTACCAAATATATCTCATCTACAAGCCAAGAACAAGACTTTTTGAACTAACAAGAAAAGAAGTATTTAAAGAAGGTATAATGTGTTTTGTTTACTTTATACCTGATTAATATTATGTTTGACCTTGCTCAATCCTAAGGATTAGGCTTATAGTGTCATGTTTATACAATTATTTTGATGTTTTATTCGTTAGAAATGAACTAACCCTTTTTGGATTCATGATATACATAATGACACCCCTAGTGGGACTCTTACACACCCCATGAATTCATATAGGCCCCCTTCATTTTTCTATTTACAAGAATTAATCTAGTAATTAGTTTAATTCACCTTATTTTCATATAAAACTTGCTAATTTATCTCCTAGGTGAAATTGATAGTTTTGTCCTACTAAATGATGATTTTCCCCCTAAAATTGATGGTTTTGATAAGCAAATCAGCAATTTTGAATTCCAATTTCTAATTTTTCTATCATTTTACGAGCCATCATAATTAATGGTTTTGATTAATAAATCAATAGGTTTGAATTAATTTTTGGTGGTTTCGCTTTCCATGTTTTCTATTAATAAACATTTTCACCTTACGTATTAGTATATTAACCATGTGTATTTGGGGTTTCACTCTATTAATTAGTGGTTTTGTGAGTTACTTCTTTGGTTTGTGTCTTCAAGAATCGATAAATTTACATTGATAAATAGTAGTTTCACCTTATGTTTAAAATATTCTAAGACTTAAAAAAACTCATTTGTAACTTCCTTTTCCAATCCCAAAATGCATTGAAAACTTTCCAATTATTTTTGTTGTAGGACCTTGACTAAAGGAGTAGATTTTAGAAATAAAAACAAAGAACATTTTCTTTTGAAAACATTTAAATATGGGTTTAAAACTTGCTTTAATTTCAAATCATTTATTTTCTCAGACTTGTTTCATTTAATTTTTTATTATATGCTTATGTGGTTCCTTCAAATGTATGCTCTCTTTTTCATACGATGACCCTGGAATGTGAAGATGACCAATTATTTTATTATGAGATATTTTCTTGTTATGCTCTTCACTTTCCCTTAGTGGGATTCCTATGAATCATAATGACTATAAATTTACTTTTTATTGTAAGCTATGTAATTAGTGTGTCATTTCCTTCTCATAGGTATTTAAGTCATGATGATTGGGATTTCATCACCTAGTGTTTATATCATCCCCATACACCTAATGAGGGATATAAATTATTTGTAACTATTTTTAAGGCCTAGAAAAACTACTTGTAAATGAATTTGTAAAATAATTAGGTAAAATCATAATTCTAAGCCATTATCCATCACCATCAAGGAATTCAAGGTCTCTTCGATAGGGGTTGTATCCCCTATGAATACCCTGATGCCTATATCTCTTCTTAGATAGATTTTGTGCTCTTTAGGGACCATCTAGTAAGCCATGTAAAAATTTAATTAATCCCAAAATCTACACTAAAATCCAATATATTAAGTGGTCATAAAGGGGCTAGAACCTCTTTTGAATAGCCCAATTTTGGATTAATTCATAGGAACCGATTTTGTCTTGGAACATTCATTGATACACGGGTGTAAAGGCAATATCCCATGAAGATTGCCTTGCATGTATGGACCTTTGAGAGAAGGGTGGGAATAAAATACCACCATAATTTAATTTCATTTTTTAATTAACCCTTAAAATTGTAATCCTTTTAAAGGTAAGTATGTAAAAATATTAGTGATTATGATGTAATCCTACGTCAGTTATTAAAATAGCCTTGTGATACTTGTGATTTTATGCTTGAAGTATTCAAAAACCAAATCAAACAACAAATTCAAGTCCAAATACCAAGTCTAAAAAATTATCATACTATAAATACTCAATGAGGTATTACTTTATATTTATTCTAAGCCAAAAATTACTCTTTCTAGATATCTTGTAAAACCCTTGTTTAAATATGTATCCTTGCTATCCAAACCATGTCATTTGGTTGTTTAATTTAAATAAAGTTATAGTTCCAAATAAATTCCAATTTTCAAAATCCAAATTAATTACAAAACCAAGGTCAATTTTATTATTAAAATCATTTTCAATTTTATGTTGTCCATTTAGTTCCAAACATAATCTAAATTTTGATTCTAGTTCCAATTCCAAAATCAAACATAGTCAAGTTATAGTTCTAAATTCAAAAGTCAAGCACTTATTTTTATAAATTCAAAAACCTAGTCTAATTCTAGTCAAAAATTATATACATCCAAATTCAAATTAATCCAACATTCAAAATCACACTTTATTAAAACTTAAGGTCAAAACTTCATAACATGATCAAATAGTCCATGACAATCATGCAAAGTTTAAAAGTTACCAAATAATAAAGTTTATTTTTTTAGGTTCACTAGTTGGGCTTCCAAGACAAGTGGTTCAAGGTGAAGTCTAAGTTCAAACCCTTCAAAAATACAAATATTGAGCACTTGAACCCTTTTGTAAGGCATACAAATTTAAGAACATTTTATGTACCTAGGAAAATTTAGCTTGCATACCCACCTTTCTAAACCATTTACATTGATTGACCTATTCTTCATTTGACATTAACCTTGAAAAAAAAATTAATTTCAAACATTCCAACCTATTCCAAAAAAAACACATTCTAAATTTAAACAAATTTCAAACATTTAAGCTTATTTCAACACAAATATCATAAAACCAAACATGTGAAAGTATACTCATAGTGTAACTATTTATACCCCTTATTTTGATAAGGAGGTAATTTAAAATACATATGGGTATGACCATTATGTTAAATAAGAGGTAAATCAACAATACCTCACAAACATACCATCCCATACTGACCAAGGGCAAGATTAATAATACCTCATCAACATGCCATCCAATATTGAACCTAGGCAATGTCAACATACCTCCCAAGTGTACCATCCAATTTTGAACATGGACAAGACCAAAAATACTTATCAAACATGCCATTTATCACTAACTATGGAAAAGACCAATTTCATGACATATCTTTGATAACAAACATGAAAAACTTGTCAGACTATTAGAGTTTGGAAATAAATTTATGGTTGGATTTATAGTATAAAACTTACACTATTTGGTTAGAAATTTTAAAGAGATACCACTTACATTAATAGAAAATCAAACTACATCTAGCCAAAGTTAGACTATTATACCAACCTCTAGTCTAGCCCTCAAAACATCTAAAAAGATAAAATATCAACTTGTTGACTCACCTTCATAAATCTAATTCATTACCTCTCAAATATAATAGGCTAGTGGGGTCTTATCTACTCTATCTAACTCCCTAACTAATATTGATAATAAAAATAACCATTTATAGAGCTCAATCTACCAACCAAACTATAACTAGAGTTGCTAGTTCATCCAACACCCAATATTAATTTGTTTCCTAATAACACTTTAGTCGTGATATTTTTTAACACACCTATATTTGAAATTAATATGTTGGTTATTACTAATCCCAATTGCCTCATGGATTATTAAAAATAAGTGGTTGATAATTATCAACTAATGCATTCTAAAACACAAGTTACACCCAAAATCTAAAAAAATATTCCTCCAATTCACTAGTAGATCCTTTCTTCCAACATTCCTAGCACTTTGTAAAAATATGTTACATATTCACTTGATCTACAACATCAAGTTGTTAATACCACACCATTTCAATAAGTGGTGACAATCCCCCACCTCAATAGGTGAAGACCATTCTTCCAAACTAATGGGTGGTGACCAATCCTCCATCTTAATAAGTGGTAACTAATCCCCAAAAAATTTTGTCTAACAAAACACATATTATTATTAATCAACCACATACCACTTTTATTCAATAATACTCTTTTTCAAGCCATCAACATATTTTACTGAACTACCAACAAGTCCATTTCATTCAATAGATCCATACAAATCAATAGAAAACTCCCTTCCATTCCCAATACATACCATTTAATTCCTGGCAAACCATTCCTCCGTTTAGACCATAGTTCCCTCCAAATTAGAATTATACTCAATAATAGGTGCCTTTTTAATAATAATTACCCTATTAGAAATATAACCTCATTGAAAGGGTGACCATTAATAGTAGAAACAATCAAGAACAAATTAAACAATATCCCATAGCATCGCTTGATCTACATTAAGGTAATCTACCACTGAATACCCAATAACATGTGCCTAATCTCTCTCAACATTTTCCCACATTCTAGGACTTATAAGAGGTAAAATATGTATTTTATACCATCCAAGTTGGAAAGCAGAGTTATAAGTTCAAGTTGGATGATATATACTCTTATCCATTTGATATGGTCTATCTTTAGACCCCATTCCCCCATTGTTTTGAAATGCCCAAATTCAAAAAATACAAAGGGAAGGGCAATCTAAAAGAACATATGAAATATTTTTTCATTTCTTATCAAGAGGTTTCATATAGTAGTGTGTTCTTCCTTCACTTGTTTTCTTGTACTTTGGCTTGGCAAGATTTTGAGTAGTTGCTCCATCTACCCATAAATTCTATTGATAACTTTGATGACTTATTTGAAAATTTTGTGAAATATTTTTTCTTATAATATAGAACATGAGCTGACTATGGTGGAATTATGTCATGCCAAACAAATAGGAAGAGAGAGCTTTGTTAGTTACTTGTAACTATGTCATGTATGGGTGAGCTAATTCCCACAGAATCTCCCTAATAAATAGTTAGATATTGTTTTTATTGCTAATTTAAAACTAGATATTTATAGTTTAAACACATTTTAAGAGATTATCCCTAAATGATTACAAACTGAGAAATCCCTCATTAATAAAGGGTTAATCAAAATCTATTCTTAAAACCAAATTTAGAACAAGGTATAGACATTAGCTCTAGCACAAGATCAAATGAGTAAATTTGAAAAGCCTAAACCATTCAATAGGAAAAAAATGTTATAGGTGATTTGGTAATCAAATCCAGATGTGCAAAAGGTGAAACCACCTCCTAATTAAATAACTCCACTTACTCAACCACTTACTTTGCAAAAAAAAAACCTCAAAGAAGAGGTCAATACCAAAATAGAGTTTTCAGTTATCTTGGAAAACTTATTGAGGGTATGTTACATAAGTTGGTTATAATTAACATGATCATTTGTCCAGTTCTAAAACCATTTATAAAACACCAATTTTAACTTAATTTGTATAAGCAACATGAGTTTTATGATTATCATTAGGTTATAGGTCATTCTATTCATATAATTTTGAAACTTCAACACTTCATCGAATATTTAATAGAGAATGGTGAAATAGAGTTATATAATGATACTTTAATCTCTAATAAAATTTTGGATATCTACCAAAACCTTTTTCCATATCATAAGTCTAATAACCAACATCAAAATCAGTATCAAGCTAATAATTAAAACCATAATATGCCTCCCAATAATTAGAATCAAAGGCAAAATATACAACAAAAAATTAATTAAAATCAAGGTTAGGACACCCAATCTAACCAAGTCAACTATAATAAATGTCTCCTATAACTATGACAATGTTGTAGGTTGAATTACTAGCAGGCATATCACTACTATTAAAATAAATCCTAAGATAATAGATAATAATAACTGATGTCCACTTTCATCCATTTTAGGATGTCTTGGCCCATATGTCATTAATCCTCCTTTTGTTTGACTTGTCATTAATTTTATCCAATGACCAAGAGTTACAATTCCAAGCCATAATTCCCCTTCTTATAATTATATTAACCACCTACCAATTTGGAATGACATAATCTCAACTTGATGTACCAAGCTTATCATCTAAGGTCATGTATATTCTTCCTTTAATAATCCCATTCAAGGTTCTCTATCTCAAAAACATAAACCAAATTCTTCTACTAATGACAAGAAATATGATATTGTGGAAAAATTACAAAATATACCATCACAAATTATTATTAAAATCATTGCCATTATGTTGACCATTTAGTTCCAAACCTAATATGAATTTTAATTTTGGTTCCATTTCTGAAATCAAACACAATCAACTTATAGTTATAAATTCAAAAGTCAATCTCTTATTTTAAGAAAGTCAAAAACCTAGTTCAATTTTTATAAAACATTATTTATAAAAAACTTAAAATCAAGCTAATAGTCTAAAGCACACTTGTTTGAAACTTAAGGTCAGAATTTCACAACCTAATCAAATAGTCTATGACAAGAATGTAAAGTTTAAAAGTTCCCAAAAAATAAAGTTTATATTATAAGTTTATTAATTGGGCTTCTAATACAAGTGGTTCAAGGTCCATTCTAAGTTTAAACCCTTCAAAAATCCAAACATTGAGCACTTGTACCCTTTGTAAGAGAAACATTTGATGTACCTAGGAAAATATAGTTCACATACCCACATTTCTAAACCACTTACATTAATGCACTACTGATTGACATATTATTCATTTGAAATTAACCTTGACACAACCATAACAAGTTAATTTCAAACATTTTGGCCTATTCTAATCAAAACTACATTCTAAATTTAAACAAATTTCAAACATTCAAGCTTATTTTAACACAAAGATCATAAACCCAAACATGTTGAAGTATACTTATAGTGAAACTATTTTTAACCTCTCTTTTGATGAGGAGGTAATTTAAAATATATATAGGTATGACCATTATGTTGAAGAACAGGTAAATCAACAATAACTCACAAATATACCATCCCATATAAACCATGGATAGGATAAATAATACCTCACTAACATGCCATCTAATATTGAACTTAGGTGATGTCAACAATACCTCCCAAGTGTACCATACAATGTTGAACATGGAAAAAAACAAAAATACTTCTTGAACATTAAATCTAACACTGACTATAGATAAGAGCAAATTACATGACATCTCTTTGATAATAAATATGAAAAACTTATCAAACTATTACAACTTGGCGTTAAATTTATGACTATATTTCTAGTAGAAAACTTACTATTTGGTTAAAAATTCTAAAGAGACTCCCCTTACATTGCCATAAAATCAAGCTACATCTAGCCAAAGTTAGACTATTGTACTGACCTCTAGTCAATCCCTCAAAACATCTAAAATGGAAAATATCAAATTGTCAACTCACCTTCACAAATACAATTCATTACCTCTCAAATATGGTAGGCTATTCAAGTCTTGGATACTTTATCTAACTCCCTAACTAATATTGATATAAAAAAAAACCACTTACAAAAATAAATCCACCAACTAAACTACAACTAGAGTTACTAGTTCATCCAACACCCAATATTGATTTGTTTCCTAGTAACACTTTAATCATGAACTTTTTTAACCTACCTATATTCAAAACTAATATGTTGGTTATTCCTAATCCTAATCCCATCATGGATTATTCCCAATAAGTGGATGATAATTCTCAACTAACACATTTTAAAACACATCAAGTGCCATCCAAAATGTAAAAAAATATTCCTCCAACTCACCAACAAATCCTTTCTTATAACATTCCTAACAGTTTTTAAAAATAGGTTGAAAACACACCTAATCTATAGCATCAAGTTGTTAATACCCTTCTACTTCAATAGGTGATGACTAATCCCCCAACTCAATAATTAGCTACTAATCTTCCACACCAATATGTGGTGACCAATCCTCCACCTTAATCAATGGAAACTAATCCCCAATAGATTTTGTTTAAGACACAATGAATTATTACTAGTCAACCACATACCAATTTTAGTCAATAATAATATTTTTCAAGACAACATATTTCATACAACTAACAAGTACTTTTCATCTAATAGATTCATACAAATCAACAATGAGTTACCTTACATTCCTAATAAATACCATTTAATTCCTAGAAAACCATTCATTCATTTAGACCACAGTTCCCTCCAAATTAGCATCACACTCAACAAAATTTACCTTGCTAATAAAAAGTACCTTATTAGCAAAATAACCCAAACCAAAGGGTAAACATTCATAGTATAACCAATCAAGTACAAATTATACAATACCCCATACAACCACTTTATCTAGGTCAAGGTAATCCACCCCTAAATACCCAACAACATATGCCAAACCCCTCTCAATATATTCCCACTTTTCAAGACTTGTAAGAGGTATAATATGTAGTTTATACCATCCAAGCTAGAAACCAAATTAATAAGTTTAGGGTGGATGATATATGCTCTTATACATTTGATATGAACTATATTTGTATCCCATTCCCCTATCATTTTTAGATTCTCAAATTCAAAAAATACAAAGGGAATCAAAATCCAAAAGAACAACTTAAAGATTTTTTCATTGCTCATCAAAATGTTGCATATAGTAGTGCACACTTTTTCACTACAATTTGGTTGGGAAAGATTTGGAGTGGTTGATCCATCTACCCATATATTCTATTGATAACTTTGATGACTTATTTAAAAATTTTATGAAACACTTTGTTTCCAATGTAGAACACAAGATGACTATGGTTCAATTATGTCATGCCAAACAAAGAGGAAGATAGATATTTGTTAGTTACTTGCAACAGTAGTGTGCATTGGAAAACCAATTCCCACATAATATCCTTGATAAATAGTTGGCCATAGTCTTTACTACCAATTTGCAACTATATATCACTTCTAATATTAAAATTCATTATGAAAACACATTTTAATAGATTATTACTAAAGGACTAAAAATTGAGAAAGAACTCATTAATAAAAGAGTAATTAAATTCTATTCTCAAAACTAGATTTAGAAAAAGGTATAGATGCCAACTCTAGCACAATCTCAAGTGAGTATATATGAATATATTAAGCCATTCAATAGGATCAAAAATATTGTAGGTGATGGGGTCACCAAATCTAGACATGTGCAAATGGTGTAGCCACCACCTACTCAAGTAACCCCACCTACTCAACCAATTAATTAAAAATGACCACCTTTAAGAAGTAGTCAATACCAAAATAAAGATTTCAATGATCTTGGTAAACCTATTGAGGGTTTGTTATAGAAGTTGGTTTCAGATAACATGATCATTTGATCAATTTTAAAACCATTTTCAAAAGGCCAGTTCTAACCTAACTAGTATAGAGACCATGAGTTATATGATTATCATCAGGTTATAATTTATCAGTTCATATAATTGTAAAAATTTGACACTTCATCCAATATTTTCTAGAGAAAGCTGAAATAGAGTTAGATAATGTTGTTTTAATGTCTAATCAAAATTTGGGTATCAACCAAAACCCTTTTTCATAGCATAAATTGAATAACTAGAATTAGAATTAGTGTCAAGAAATTAATCAAAACCATATTAGGCCTCCCAAAAATTATAATCAAAGGAAAAATCTATAAGAACAAAAAACTAATCAAGATCAAGGGAAAGACACCCAATCTAACCAAGTCAGCTATAATAAATGTCCCCTATAACTATGCTAATATTATAGGTTGAATTACTCACAAGCATTCACCACTATCAAAATAAATCCTACACTCATAGATAATAATAACCAATGTCAACTACCATCAATTTTAGGACCTCCTCCTTCATATATCATTAATCCTCATTTGGTTATACTTGGTGTTAATACTATCCAATGACCAAGAGTTACCATTCTAATCCCTAATTCCATTTCTTTTAATTTTATTAACCACCTATGTATTTACGATTTCACAATCACAACTTGATATTACAAGGTTATCATCAAAGGTCAGATACCTTCTTCCTCAAATAATCCCATTCAAGGTCCTCTACCTCAAAAATCTAATCCAACTTCTTCTACTAATGATAAGATATAACATATTATTGAACAATTACAAAATATATGAGCACAAATTACTATCTTAGATCTTATACATATGTCAAACATCCATAACAACATATTGAATGAGATTTTAAGTCAATCTAGGGTTCCAAGTGACATTTCTCTTAAAAAATACAAATTATTATTAGTCATTTAGTCCCAATCCATAAACTTACATTTGAACAAATCAATATGTCACCCCTTGGTCATCTTCATAATAATGCACTTTATATAGAGGACATCATTTCCATACACAAAATTAAGCACATCCTCATAGACAATGGTTTGGGTTTGAATATTATAAATTTCAAGGTGGTCAAATATTTGGGATGCATAGTAGTAGATCTTTAACTAGATACTATTACTATGAAGGCCTATGATAATGAGGATATAAAATCATAAGGCACCATTTACTTACCTATTATCGTTAGACCTCTAACCTGTGATACTATTTTCCATGTCTTGGATTTAGATCTATCATACAATTTACTCCTTGGGTGACCTTGGATACATGAAGTATGTGTATGTTAGGAATGATGAACAAGCATTCCAACCCAAGATTTAGAATTTATAGCTACAATAAAATCACACATGAAGCTACAAATAATTGATTACAAAGAAAAGAGAATCAAGTGTTAGTAAAAAATATGATATGTTAGTACAAAGAAAAGATCTTGCATTAATAGGCAAGGTGAAATATAAAACTAGCGTAATTGGAAAATGTGGGATAAATCCTCACATAAGAAAAACTCACTAAAAGAGTAAATAAGTAGCTAATACACTAGAAAATATGAGCAATTAATGAAATATATACTCTAACACCCCACTCAAGTTAATCTAGGGACTAATAAAATCCCAAAAAGAAATAGTGGCATATCCAAAATATGAGTCCTAGAAACTAGGCCTGATAAGGTACTCATGTACAATATGTTTCCATGGAATGGATAAGGAACATGTACTCACAAACACCCCATAAGGATAACCTATAAACCCCAAAACATGCTACATAACTCAAAGAAACAAGGTGATGCAAAAGGCTTTATGAAGAAGTCTACAACGTACTACTAATTTGGAATGTGCTCCAAGATAAGAAATCCATCTTGAATGTGTGGATGAATGAAGAGAATATTTACCTCGATGTGTTGGGTCTACTAATGCTCAACTAGGTTATAAAATATATGAATTACACTTTGGTTATCACATCAAAGTAGAGTGGCTGAATCCTACATGAAGCCAAACTCCATCAATAACTAATAAAGCTAAATAATCTATTGAATCACTATAATTAATACCTTGTACTCATCCTCTATAGATGAAACTTCAATAGCCTACTACTTTTCATACAACCAAGCAATAGGTGAATAACCAAGATAAAATATTTAGCCAAAAGTATAATGCCTATCATTAAGAGAACCCACCCAGTCTAAATCATTATATCCAACCAACTAAGTATAACCTTTGGTTAAATGTAATCCAAATTGAGTAGTGTCTCACATATATCATAAAATCCTCTTGGAAGCCTACTTATGACTATCATTAGGGTCATGTTTAAACCTAGATACAAGCCTAACTATAAATGAAATGCCAAGGTGAGTATGGGTTAAATACATAAGACTCCCAACCATCTTCCTATATAATGTAGGATCACAAAATTGAGTAGTAAAAGAGGTAGTGAGATTTAATCTAGACTGAGAAAGAGGACTTGGATAACAATCAACCATGCCAAAACACTGAAGAAGATCATGGGTATACTTTTACTAACTCAAATAAATCCCTGTATCTGATTGTGAAATTTATAAACCAAAAAAAATGTAAAAGACCAAGATATATCATGTCTAATTGTGTTAAAAGTGCCTATTGAATAATATAAATATGAGATAAGAGATGCTTGTGAGAATGAAATAATTAACATACATGATCAAAATAACAATGTCCTCCCCAAGATACTAGATATACATTGTGGGATCAGAGAGGTAATGAACAAAGCTAGTGGAGAGAATAAATGATTCCAAAGCTAGTGGAGAGAATGAATGATTCCATCTTCTCATACGAAGCCCGAGGGGCCTATTTGAGATCATAAAGAGACCTCCTAGGTTGATAAACAAGATAAAAATCATGAACAAACCCAAAATATGCTCCATATATATTTCCTCATGCAAGTCTCCATAAAAGAAAGCACTCTTAACATCCATCTGATATATTATCCAACCCTGTGATGTAGATAGATAAAGTACAAGGTGAATGGAATACATCTTGGTAATGGGTGAAAAATTCATAGAGTATTAAATACTTTCAACCTAAGGGAACCCATTTGTAGCAAGATGTGCCTTGTACTTGTCAATGGACCCATAATCTACATACTTAGTGTGATAAATCTACTTTCACCTAACCAAATTTGTTCCCTTAATAAGAGTGACCAAATCCTGAGAGTGATTTTTCATCAATGAAAAATACTCATTTTCCATTATATCATCCCACTCTTGTATCCTATGAGCCTATGAAAAATATTGTGGATCCTTAAGGAATGCCTAGTGCAAAAGTCCAGTACCCCTAAAATGTACATGATGATATTGATTATGTATAATATCTTATATGAATGGTGTTGCCTCATAAATTATAGTATGATCCCACCTAGGCATATTAGCAACATTAGTGTGAACATGATACTCATCATATAAAACCTCCTTAAGAATCTCTTGAGTTGGTTCCTCAAAGAATGAATCCTCAAGAGGAGAAGCATCATAAAAATAATAATAAAGAAGGCATGGAAGAATATGAAGAGTCATGAGATGTGAAATTATAATCAAAATGTACATGATTTTGAAAATGAACATCATGAGTATAAGGATCTAAAATATGATAAGCTCTCATGTCCTCACAATACCCTATAAAAGTCAAATGTTTACTCTTCTTATCCAATTCTTTCCTTTTATTCTTTCATACAGATTCCCAAGAAAGGCTCCCAAAGACTCAAAAAACTGAGACATCAGTCTTGGTTCTAGACCAGGCCTCCTCTAGAGTCATATGCTTAAGTGATAGATGTATTATGTAGTTCATAATGTAGTTCGTATATTTAACTACCTCTACCCAATAGATATGAGGAAAATCCCATGAATGTATCACACAATTACCCATATACTTCAAAGTTTGGTTCTTTCATTTTCTTAAGCCATTATACTATGGAGTATGTGTAAGAGAATGTTGGTTAACCATACCATGGGCTGCTAAAAAATTAGATAACTCTCAACTAAATTATTCTCCTCTGTTGTTTGTTCAAAGATTTTTGATGCAAATCAAAGATTGTTTATCGACCAAAGCCTTAAAGACTTTGAAGTGAGAAAAAACATAAATCTTGTACTTGAGGAAATAAACCAAAATATTCCTTAATAAATTATCAATAAAGTTAAGTGTATACTTAGTTTCATTTAAAGGAGTAAGAAAAACCATTAAATCACTGTGCACAAGCTCAAGTGGTGTAGAATCTCTCATGGACATGCCCTTAGTAAATGGATCCTGAGGTTGTTTCCCAATGCACAAATAGGGAAATATCCATCAAGACATGAAAATATAGGAAGACCCTCTACCATACTATGAGTGCTCAACTCCTTTAGATATTTGTAGTTTAGGTGTCCAAATCTCTCATGCCAAAGCTAACTCTTAGAATCTGTATGAAAAACTAAACACATCCCTAAAGGAGGAGTATAATTAAAACCTTCAAAGAACTATTATTAATAACATGCTATGAAATAAGTGTGTGTGGCTCTAAAAAAGCTCAAACTTTAGCACCCTATGCTGTAAAAGTCACTATCTTTCCCTAACTGGAATGGCAAATATAATACATTGAAAGTAAATTGGTGGTGATGTATGTAACATATATTGCATCATTAATGAAACCACCCACTAACTATATGTCACCTTTACCCTTAGCATAAATGAAGGAATAATTTACAACCTCAATGTTAGATGTATAACTTAGACCACGAGATATTAAGGACTCATTAGAAGAAGTCATATGGTTTGAATCACTAGAATCTAAAAACCAACTATCTAAAATAGGTAATTATGATCTCTTGACAACATTTAGTACTTTCCCTTGCTCATGAGATGGAGAAAGAGTGGAAATATAAATATTTTATTTCCTAATAGTATCCTCTAGGGCTTACATTATCTTGAAACACCTAAACTCTTCATGACTAAACCTCCCATAATAGGAACAAGATAGGTTAGACTTATTCTTAGATTTGGAAGATGGTTTGAGTTTATATGAGTTAGTGTTGGGCTTAGGTGCATTTTAGATGGAAGAGTGCTATTATTCTTACCCTTGGTTTTTCCTTTATTCTTAGGATGTGAGGCCACTAATGATTTTTGAGAGGTGAAAGACTCAAGGTGAGACAATTTGAATTCCTCCCTAGAAAGTCTTCCATAAAACAACTCTAGATCTAGCATTTTGAATGCAACACCTAAGACATCCATGCTAGAGAAAAAGGTTGAAGCAAAGATTTAGAATGGGCCACTTAACTTGGAAAATATCAAGTACACAAAATCTTCATCCTTTTTATCTCATCCACCCCCTTCAACTGTGTCAACAAATTCTTAAACTTAGTGAGTTAGTCTACAATGGAGGCAAATTAATCCATATTTAGTGAAGTAAGATCCACTTCAAGATGCAAAGCTCTCAAGTTTTTTACTTTTCCAAACAAACACTTTAACTTGATCCACATTTTAAATGAAGAATCACACCAATCAAAATGCAGTAAAATACTATCACTAAAATAACCCCCAATCAAGTCCATACATTATTCAAACTTACATTGGTGCTGATATTTTTCAAATTCATGTGTAAACGGTGGTTGTGTTTCATTAATTAGGGACCATAATCCTTTATGATTTATGATTGTTTCCATTTGAGGTATCCATGTAAGGTAATTATGTGTAGTCAAAGTTTCACAATGGTCAAAACTAGAATTAGAATATATGCTAATGAATCACCAAAGAGAATTAAATGCAAAAGGGTACTCAAAATTGGCATTGAGATAACCCCCCAAAAGATTGTATTAAGGACCCCCCAATTTGGCAATTTATCAAAGGAGTGCATTTTTACATATTAATGACACCAATAGATAGAGAATAAAAAACCATACACTTTTGAAAAAAAACATAACTCAAATATAAGTTATGGTTCAAAAGTTTTTGGTGTTATGATTTCCCATAAAATGGGTCAAAACATTAAAAAACACTATAAACTAGTTTTGTGACCAAATAAAAAAATAACATAGTCATCCAACCACTCATTGGAACCAAAATTTAAATATAGACATAGAAACAACAACCAACATGAAAAAATATTCTCTTAGTTATTGATGTACTTGTGCAAGTAAATAGTTCCTCATCTTAAGGCAAAAATTCAACTTATAAATGCAAAAAAATGAATTATGATGTTATTTTTGAGAAGAGAAAGAGTGGATTATAGTTTTTTAAGATAATATCTATAAAATTACACCACTGAATGTTTCTCTCCTCCTTATCCTCTACCATGTAGCTCTCAACCCTTCCTACTTGCCAGCCAATAGTTCCACTTTGTAGGTGGATGCCTAGACAAAGGTGTAAATCTCAGTCCTCAATGGGGTAGACTTGAAATTAGTAGATGTTAAAATATTCCAATGCCCCATAAAAAATAAGTCAACACTACAAATTTAAGAGACTCATAAGATGACGAATTTCAATGTAAAAATTTTGACACCCCTTTTCAATTTAGCTTAGATCTCTCATATTCCATCTCCTATCAAGAGATTTTCAATGTAGTATAGAGGAAAAGAATGCCACTTATCCAAAACATAGGTTCTAAAGCCTTGTTTGTGAAGACTTGGAAAAAATGAGAAGAAAAAAGACAAAAATAGAATACCAATGCCAAGCTCTAGCATTCCTCTCTTCTAATGCCTCAATTTTTGGTTTGTTGCAATAGAAAAGGGCACCAACCACATCTCCTTCAAACTTGGTCAATGGTAGACAAACCTAGAAAAAATAACAAAAGGTGACTTAAAACTAAAATGAATACTTCACCTTAGTAGATTTGAAAAAAATAAATGAATTCCTTAGCATAATAAGGCACTAAAAACTCAATGATCCATTTTCTCTTAGAAAATTTGGTATGCTAAGATAAAAACTTGGCATATTTGCAAAGCCAAATTATATTTATCCTCTAACAACAAGGTTGCCTCATCTACTAGGGAAATTTTGCATAAGTAAAAATCAAAAGCTTCAAAAGTGATGGAAAATATTCAAAAGCAACAAAATATTCAAAAAGTCTTGAAAATGGGCACCAAGATCTCCTTCACTTCCTCTTCACCTTCCCTTTGAGAATAAAAACTACACACTTTTTTCAAAGCTTTAATTAAAGTATTGTATATGTAATATGGAAAGAAAAAACACTAAGGATTTGTGACAAGGGAAGATGAAATGGCAAAGGAAATGAAAATTTTTGAATTTTTTTAAAGTAATGCAATGGGAGAAACACCTCAAACCTTTCAGACCATGTTAGGAATGGTGAACAATCATTCCAATCCAAGATTTAGAAGTGGTAACTTCAAGAACATCTCACATGAAGTTGTAGTGAATTTCAAAGCAACGTGAATCAAGTGTTATTCAAAATATTGTATGCTATAATAAATAAAATCTCCTATATAAATAAGCAAGGTAATATACATAACAAGCCTAACTAGCTAATGTGGGATAAATCCTCACATATGAAAAACTCATTAAAAGGTGAAATAGCTAGCTAATACACTAGAAAATGTGAGAAATATATGAAATACATACTCTAATAGTGTAGTACCTTCTACTCTACATCAATTCACCAAATTACCTCATTTAGATTTGGAGGTCACTATACCTAGAAATTTGTATCCACAATATTATTATAAAAATTTTAAAGAAAAATATGAAAGATAAAATCATTGTATAGGCCAAGAACATGTCCCTAAAAAGGACAAAGATGTAGTTGTTCAAATTTATGAGTTAGATTATGTGGATCAAAGTAATCTTGGATCTACTTCATCAACATCACCTCCTCAAATAATTTTATAATTTTACCATTAAATACAAAGGCTATGGTTAATACCAAATTTACAATGCTTTCCATACTAAAACACCTAAATCACATGGTAGGAACAAAATAAAGAGTGTTATAATGTAATGGAATAATAAAGAGGACTCTTTCAAGAAAGGACCTATTAATTTTGTCAAAACCACTACATAAAAACAATAATAGATCAAAGGTGATGATGAGTTGTTGTTATACAATGATGTCTTTGTTACTTTATATAAAAGAAAAAAGTATCATATTCCAAATATAATAATGGATAATCAAGATTATAAAGGTAAAGACCTGGGGGAAATCAACAAGGTCCTATTGAGCTAGTGTCTAATACCAAACACAAAGGAACTCGAAGTGTTGGATATAAACTACATAGGGTGACCCCTTAGATCTCAAGAGTGATAAATATTTACTATCTAGTGATGAATATGTTAGTAGTGATGAGAGTCCTATTATAACATCTCTGATGAGTTAGTTGATACCAAGATTTTTAAAACCAATACCATTTGTACCATTTCCCCTATCACCTTTAATTACCCTCTTTTCTTTCATCATACCCAATTAGTTTATTGGGACCAACAAGATGCACATATACCATTGGATAATTTATAGAATGATGAGGCAATTTTCAAATGCATGGGCCTTAGGGATGTCATTCTGATTGATGATTGTAAGCAAGGATTCAATATTACATTGGACCCTACCATGTACTTTAGGGAACAAGTGAACTTACTTGGTTAAAAATGAAAAGAAAAAAATGGAAATGAAACACTGAAGTCCCAAAATGAAAAGCCTTTATGAGTCACTTTTAGACTAGGAAAATAGTAAAGAAAAAGATGATTCCAATGGTGAAAACCTATTTTAGGTTCTAATGCAAGGAGAAGTTCATCCTATTTTGAATGAATCATATGGTTCCTCTAGTCATATAACCCCAATCCCATTATAAAATAGTTCATAAGATCATAAACTATTTGAATAATTAGTTAAATATTCCCCACATGCCTTTTATGAGTGTCCTTTACTAGCCTTTGGTGATTCAAATTATTCATACATAGGGAACATACTGATCTAATTAAGACATAAAATTATGAATAAAATCAATTCACCTCATTGCCTATTATTATAGATAACATTTCTACACTGCTCATGGAAGATACCACTAAAGTAAACATTTGAACCCTATATGATCCCAAATGGATTAGCTTGGAATGTCCCTCATTGAATAAGAATGTGAGCTCATTAATTCCATTATTCAAGAAATTGTTGATATTTTTTCCCAGTGTTATTTAGATCTACATGGATTAGATCCTTCTCTAGTTATACATCGCCTTGTTATATACCTAAATGTGAATTCAATCAAACAAAATCTGAGAATAAAGCATCCCTATATTGTCATAATTATAAAAAAGGAATTAGAAAAATTATTGGAGTAAGGATGCATTAATCCAATAGACTATTTAGAATGGATATAAAACATTTTCCTAGTCACCAATAAGCCATGAGGAATATGCATATGTATATATTTCATATATATCAATAGAACATGACCAAAAGATGATTTTCATTTTCCAAACACTGATATGATCATAAATTCCATAATAGGGCATGAGATGTTATATCTTATGGATGGATTCTTAGGATATAATCAAATTAAAATGTCACTTAAAGACCAACTCAAAATAATGTTCACCACTCCATGGGAAGAGGTATATTCTCAAGTGATGCTTTTTGGCCTCAAGAATGCATGTGATACTTCCGAATGTGTAATGAGTATCATATTCCATGATAGGATGCATCATATTATAGAAGACTATGTGGATGAAATTTTGGGAAAAATCAAAATTAGGATGGGCCTTCCATAAGTGTTACATGGGATTTTTAAAATGCTTCATGAATATAAGGTGTGTCTTAATCCTAAAAACTATGTATTTGGCATCACCTATAAAAATTTTATAGGCTTCATTGTCTCTCATAAGGGCATCAAAGTTTATCTATCCAAGGTTAAGGCTATTATATAGATTCTCCCTTCATCTAATATAAAGCAACTCCATAGTTTATAGGGAAAAATTAAATCTATTTAATGCTTCATTTCACAATTGGTAGATATATATCATCCTTTCACTCACCTTTTGAATAAGGACACCACTTTTTATGGAACACTGACTATCAATAAACATTTAAAAATTTAAAAAAATATTTAGTAAATCTAAATATTTGAGGGCACTTACCTTAATCTAATTTGAAGTAGCTCAGTTTTAACTCATTAGAAATGCCTCCATCTAATCTGAAGCAACTCCATAGTTTACAAGAAAAAATTCAATATATTTGATGATTCATTTCACAATTGGTAGACAAATTTCATCCTTTCACTCAAATTTTGAAGAAAGGCACCACCTTTTCATGGAAAAAGAACTATCAACAAGAATTTAAGCATTTGAGAATATTTGGGGGCATCCTTGCCCAACATGATGATCAAGGGAAAGAATGAACAATGTATTATTTGAGAAAAACATTGGTTACCTATGAATACAATTATATTATAATTGAGAAAGCTTACTTAAAAATGGTATTTACATCCCAAAGGTTATGACATCACATGCTTAACAAATAAACATTATTATTGACAAAGTGGACCCATTCAAATATCTACTTTCTAAGGCAATATTTACTAGCTACATGGCCAAATGGGTTATGTTTTTGAGTGAGTTTGACATTGAGTATGTACATAAAAAAGAAATGTTTCTCTAGTATCACTACCTAGAAGGGTTCTCAATTGAAATTTCTAGCTTTCCCTTATAACCTCCCTATACTATAATTTCATGCAAGGAATTATCCTTATGCACTCACCTAAGGTGTTAGGAGATAAAGAGGACCTAGTTTGGGTTGGGGTTAGTTACACATAGCAGTGAGTCATTTAGTACTTAGATGGGGTTTCTGAGTGTACGTAGGGAAAAACTCATGAAATTATTATCAAACTAATGAAGATCAATGTTAAGGGAGAAGGGGAGAGAGGTGCATAAGAATTAAGCCATGAATATCAAATCATAACTATCATATCAAAAATATATCCACTTTTTACTAAACTATTCACAAGAACAACTTTATTAAATATTATTAACTATTAAAATAAAGATTAAAATCAAAGAGAGGTATTGATATTTACAAAGTATAGCTCACATGCCTAAGACCCTAATTTCCCTACTTCTTAGCTAACTTACGTTTGTCCACTTCCCTTCTTTAGGGTATACTTCTCATTTTTCTTAGATCCTCTATTCCACCACTAGTGGTCTCTATCAATCTTCCCTAATATCTTACCAGTTGAATCGTCATCTTTTTCACCACCACCACCCTTTCTTTCTCTCAACAACTTTTATAATTCTTTTCTTGCCTAAAATATACCAGTGTTCAAAATTATTGTTCATTTTCATATTTAAATTTCATATTGGACAATGGACAACTACCAATATACTCATTATTATATTATAATAATTTTTTTTAGGATTCATATCTAGCCAATCCACCTATTACTTTCCTTTGTAATCTCCCCTATAGTTCCTAGGTACACATGGCTACTTTTCCATGGGTAATACCACTTTTCATATAGAATACATTAACATGGTCTTGAAAATTGACATATACTCTATTATAAATTATGTTTCAAGTACACACATTGGTTATGTGGTTTGTATTACACACACCTATCAGCTAGTGGTACTAAATTTTGCCTAAAGCACACAAATACATGTTTGTCTAGTGCTTAACCATTTTTTGGGGTCAAAAATTAATTAAGTGGAAAGTAAATGTATATAAAATTGCTAAATCAACCTTATAAAATACCAATCCACTTAATTTCAATTTCTATGACAAGTCCATCTTGACTTTGGATGAAACTTGTTGACCAAATTTGACCCTATAAGTCAAATTGGGACCCCTATAGGTAAAATATTAATATTTAGAAGTTTATATTGGGTATTATATTTTTTAATATGGTGTATTATAAGTTATTTTATGTCATTTAATGCCTTATTATATTTGGTCTTGCTCTAATTAGTCAATATGTCATTTTGAGTCACTTAGTAGGCATTTAGGGGTCCTAAATACAAGTGGCATGGTTTTAAAGGTGTAAAAGTGTCATAAATTCCTTTCGAATGTCCCAAAAGACAGATTTACTATAAGGAATGTCATTCCAATCTAAATTTTGTAGGCTATCTAACTAAAAATTAAGAAACCAACTAAAAAGAGAAGAGTTTGGCACTTGGACAGCCCATGAGGGAAGGTGACACATGTGATAAGGTCACATAATGTCTCTTCATATTACTTGTACTCATATTAGTTATTTATATAATTTTTATGTGCTAAAAAGGGTCCAAAACCATTCTACTTCTTATTAACCCTTCTAGACACATAGAAATGGTCAGCATGTTTGTGCTTAGTATGACTAGTTGGAGAGGTTACAAGTCAAATTACTTTCAGAGGTGGTACTAAAATCATTTATATTCATTTCCATAACAATATTTCAAGTATTTGTCAAACATTATCTATGAACTATGTTTAACAAGTTGTCTATGTTTTTTGCTCACTATTTCTTGTACCTTATAGGTTTGCTCTAATTTTGACAAGTCCATACAATCCAGTTGGTGATTTTGACTCAAAATTATGTTTTATATCTTATTAAATTATATTAATTATTGGTTTAATGTTTAATGGTGTTTTTATGGGCAAGTTATCTAATGTTGCAGGAATGTGTCACTATTGTGAAGATTCAGTCAAGTTTTCCTTATTGTAGATTATGTGTTTATCTATAATGGTATTATATAAATGGAATATTATGAATAAAATATATAAATTTAATAATAATTCCTACCTTAAGTTTTGATTTCATGACACCATGATTTGATCAACATTCAGTCTTGACATTCTCATAGTCAACTCTCCACTCACTCATATTTGCAGTCATATGTATGAGGCCTACCTAGCTTGTTCATGGAATTTTAATTAAGGTGTATCAATTTTTTCATGTAATAAATAAGTGAGAAGGGTTAATTTGAATGTTTCAAGAAGATTCAAGGTTGGTTTATAGCTCACACAAATAATCACTAGCTATCCTTATTTGCTCTATTACAAGTATTTGTAAGAGGATATCACATTGGAACAGAAGGTTTTGAGACTTGTAGAAATATTATAATAAGTAAAAAAAACTCATTTAATAAATATATAATGATCCTAATCATGTTAATTATACCATTAATCAACATACATAGTTTAAATTCTCTCCACTGCCCACATACAACTCAAATGTGCCTACATGAGTCTCCTTGATGATGTCATGTGGAGATGGAGAATTTGATAGATGTTTAATATATTAATATTTATAAGAGTGAATTATTAAACTTGTTGAAATCATATAATTTATCATAAACCTATACATCTTACATAATTTCCAAATTTTATACCCACTACCTGTATATGCAAATGCCCACCTATAAGTGGTACCATAGAGCTATAAAGGTTTTTGTATGGGGAACTTGGAATATGGTAAAGATTTATCTTAAATCCTAAAATGTGGGTTGAACATTTTAGACCTATAAAGTGGAAAATGTAAAAAATTAAGGTTATATCATATTTTAAGAGGTGATTAATGATTTCGAAGACACTTTCCCTCAAGGGTGAAAATAGAGGTTCAAGCCATTTTGTGAATATCTTATAATAAGGTTATCATAAGATCTAGTGCATAAAATGACCATAAATTTTATCCTCTATGAATAATAATACATTTTAAAAATATGGAGTTAATAAGGATAATTAAATGTGTTTATTTAATAGCTTAGATATGCTCGTTTATGTACTAATTTAAAGCAGTGATCACCTACATGTGTGATCCTAAAAGAACCCTCTTCACCTAGTATTGGAAAACTAGACTTTACCACCATGTTGAATGGCTATAAATAGTTAAATTAGTAATTATAATATAAATTATCATCAATAATATTTAATTTATTGTGTTTGAATTTCCAACCTACACCTAAATGTGTCCCATTATGCAAAATGCACACCTACATTTGACTATAGGAGCACACAGTCTAAGATGGAAACTTGAACATGGAATCACTAGGGTTGGTAGATTAAAAATGGTTAAAAATGGTTAAAAATATTTAATAGTGATGTATAACCTTTCAAATGAGTAATCCTCACCTATAGGGTTTTACCTTTCCCAACACAGTTGATTGTGTTTGACTATAGCAGGCAGTGGGCTAAGGAGTGAAGTGTGAGGGTTATCAATGCATAAAGATGATTCCAAATGGGCCCAAAAAAAATATAATGATAATGATGGTAAGAAGGGTGAAAATCTTTAAGCAAACTAATTTTAAGGTGTGCCTGATGAATCTATGTACATGGAGTGTCTTTAAAAATATCATACACTCCTTTTTATGACTTTTCATGGAAACTTAATGCCTTTTTGTAAGCCAAGTGTGCAAGGTGTGTTAAAGAGGAGTTTCTTTGAGTGCAATTAGTGATGGTTCACTTATAAAATATTCTAGATGACTAGGAATGAAAACAATGCATGGAGAGGCATGTTTGTAACCCTTCCATCTCATTCTAATCATTATACCTATCCCTAGTTAGTTTTGGGATGTTCAAATAGGGGTGAATGATGAAGGTAGTTTTTTTGCATAGTATGAGAACTCCTACGCCACATTTCAAGAGTTTCATGACTTAGGGTGACACTTGTGCTTCCTAAACTTACATGATAAATTTAAAATTCCTTTATTATGCACATTTAACTCATTTTATTAGCTTGAAAAGTGTCCTTGTGACCTTTGGACTTCTCTTTTCTCACTTCTCTCTCAAGTTCTATAATAACTAGCCATTTAGGCCTTTGTAAATTATCCTCCACCTGAGTATGGTAAAGACTTACTCTTTTTCATACCATGGATCAATAAAGACTACTAATTTTACCATTTATATGATTTCTCATAGCGTCCTCACTTGAATGATTGATCTTACTTAGTGATAACTATGGTTTCCTTAGCATGTCTCATTCTCTCACCTATTTTTAGATTCTTCTTGTAGTTCATGTGAAGTATTATATTAAGTGTCAAGGTTGAGAGAGTTAGTATAATAAAATAGTGAAATTATAGGCCTCTTATTTAGTCCCTATGTCTTAGGCATTTATCACAACCTCATAATGAAATACTGATGTGAGAATATTTAGATTAGAGAAGTGTATGCCTAGTTAGTCTCTTAGTTTCATGCATGATATGTAGTTGGTTGGTATTCATCAATAAATTTGGTGTATCCACTTCTTTAGGATAGTTTAATTTTAGTTTTCTATCCCTTTTCCTTGTAATCATAGGTGTAGTAGTGATCCAAAAGTGGTACATCAAGGGAAGTATCCTTATCTAGATATTCAACTCATTCTTAAGTGACCCACAACCTAAAGGTGTTTCAATTGTGCCACTTAGATGAGGATAGCTAAGACATCTCCTCGAAGGGTGCACTTCCAAGTGACAATAGTTATTGGCATACTTGGTGGGACTCATTTCCTAAGAAGTTGAAGGATGTTTGGTGTTGTCTCTCAATACATTAGCCTTTGGAGGCATCTATCCAAGCATCAATGGTAAATCCAAAGTTAAATTAGTTGGTCAAGAATCCTAAGTTTTCCTTTGAAAATTTTTGCTAATGTTTCTTTATTTTATTGTTTTCGAATGAAGATACATGGCTAGTTTTGGTGTTGAGTATTGTTTTACACAAGTTGGTGAGGTATCTCAAGCTTATATCAATCCTTATTAGCCTTTATGTGATTTTTATAAATCTTTTCATGATCCATACCAACTCTAATATGACCCTTATCAGTGTTTTCATGAGTTGTATCAGTCCTATAACTAGCCTCCCTAATATCTTACTTCTCTTAGTCAACCTAGCCACTTCTCAACTTAGTCCATTTCAACCTTCAAGAAAACTCTCTTGGGATATGAGAGGTACATGATAAAACTTGACACACTAAGGGTACATGGTTAATATGTTCTAAATCATCTCATTCATAAGGTGAGAGATGTATAATAATTGGTTAAGAGAGAGTGGGAACCTATTGAGAGAGCGAATTGGCAAAGGCTCACAAGTGAGATGCTATATGTTAGTGGCCTATTTTCATCCTTAGAAGATAAGCTCAAAATTCATGAGGAGAAGACTCACAAAATATATCAGCCCTCATATCTACATACCTAGGTCTTATTTTAGCCCTATTTGATCCCTACTCATGAACCCAATCAAGCTTGTCAAAGTTATCATTTTCCTAATCAGCTAAAAGAGAGAGTTTGAAAGACAAACATTGTTTTTAAATCAAACCCTGAGGGAAATATTGAGTTAGATAATAATCAGATGAATCAATCCATCTCATTAGCAAAGGAAGGGGAATCTAAGCCCTCATTACCCTCTCCCATTACATCCCTCCCTCAAGAAGTGACTCTAGACATGAAATCCTAAGTTGGAGACAAGGTGGAGAATCCAAGCCTAAAGAGATCCCAAGTTTCTTGAACACTTCATCCACTCCTAAAATTTAAACACTACATCAAGAAGAGACACCTAATCCTAACATCCTAATCTATAATAAGGTAGTGTAATAATTGAAATAGAAAGAGGATAAAATCATAGATAAAGAGTGTGAATTTGAGAAAGAGCTTGATTTTATGCAAGCCCCTCCCACCCTTCCCCAAGAGACTCCTTGTCTTCCATATTATCTCTCTTATACTCCTTATCCTCATGATTATTCCTATAAACTTCAAAATATACTTTTCCAAGAGAACCTATCCAAGCAAATTGAAGAGCTAAAGTCAAGAATGAAATTATTGAGTCAAGGTGTGATAGAAAATTTAGAGCCAAAAGAGGATCTTATGCTTAAACACACCCCATTAACCTTCCTTAAGAGAGTGATCAAGATCAATCAGATTGAAATGAATTGATTATAAAACTGAAGTAAGAAAACCAATATATTTATCCCAATGTTTGCCTCCCCTTCCTAAAAAACTCCCAAATATATCCCTTACAATTTAATCTCAATCTGATGTTGAGTTCTATGTTTCACCTCCACCAACTAGTTCATATTGTCATCACCCTATCACCCTTTGCATTGATGGTCCTATGGTGTGGGAACCTAAAGAGGATCATCTGGATAATAATAATTTAGAACTCTTACTTGAAGAAGACATAACTCCTTGGTATCCTTATTGGACTAGGTCACCTAATTACAAAATGCCTAGCATTGGCATCACCAAGAAGGATAAATAAATTGAAGATCTTACAGTCCTTAATAAGAAAAATTAGGTTATAGTAGTTTAGATACAACTTGAGATCCATCAAGAGGTTATAAATCCTGAAGAAGTGGTGATTTATTGTGTTGAATCTTTAGATTATAATGTTATTGAAGAATGTTTTCCTTTTGCCAAAGAAGAAGAAATCACCATTGGTTCTTCCATCACTATCCAAGATATCATGGATGGGAAATAATAATTTATTAATCAGCCTTTAGATGAGTTATTTGTAAACATTTGTGTAGGTTATACTCCTCTTCAAGGAGGCTATTATCTATTCAAAAATAGAGAAGGCAACCTTGACAATCAAGTGAGTATGCAAAGAGTAAGCAATTTTTCAAATTTATAATTTCAAGAGGCATATGCATCTCATGATGATATGTTTTAAATCATAAAAATGGGTTGTCATCCTCTTAACCAATTGGGATAAATACATTAGCTTTTTAAGGATAGAACAAGCTTATATTGGTCTCAATCTTCCAAAGAACAAGAAACCACTCCTCTTGAAAAACCATGCCTACCAAGAAGATAAAAGTTGATCATGAGTTGAAGAGTGGGTAGAAGTATGAGGTATGTGTAGAAATTAAAGAGGAATTATTTTACATTGGAGACCTATTTAAGGATGATCTACTTGAGAACAGATCAAGTGAAGTGTTAAGGAATAGGTATAATCTACCAAGAATCCAATTCAAAGAGCAACATGCTTGGCATTATGATTCATTTCATGAAGAAGAATATTCAAGGAACTTATCTTTTGATCTTGGAAATGAGGTATGCTTAGTTTTTATTTGTGCATAGTTGTTTGTTTTCTAATTTCCCTAAGTGTTTTGAACACACATGTGTGTTTTTTTAGTCTATTTGCTTTATTTTATGTGTCTCCTTTATTTTGTGTGGTTGAGGTAATTTTTTGTCTTGTCTTGGTCAAATCCTTGTTGTCAAGTTTTAAGTCTTATTATTTGTCTTAGACTTTAGATGACTGATTAAGCCCATGGATATGATAAGGCTACTAATATTTAGCATAATAGGCATGTTACCCCTATGAGTCACTAATTTGTTGACCAAATTTGACCCTGGAAGTTAAATATGGACCCCTATAGGCAAAAACATGAACTTTAGAAGTTTATATAGGGTATTATATTCTTACATAGGGTGTATTATAATTTTTTTGATGTCATTTAATGCCTTATTATCCTTGGTCTTTGTATAATTAGTCAATATGTCATTTTAAGTCATTTAGTAGGCATTTAGGGGTCATAAATGCAAGTGGCATGGTTTTTAAGGTGTCCAAGTGTCATAATTTCATTTAAAATGTCCAATAGGTTATATTACCTATCAATAATGTTAGTCCCATCTGAATCTTTCTAGTTATCTAACTAAAAATCAAGAAACCAACTGATAAGAGAGGAGTTTGGCACTTGTATAGCCCATGAGGGAAGGTGAAACATGGGAAAAGGTCATAGAACATATATTAATATTCATAAGATTAATATTAGTGCTTGAAATGCTTTTGAAGTGCTAAAAAAGGTCCAAAATTATTCTACTTCTCATTCACCCTTTTAGACACACAAAAATTATCAGCAAGTTTATGCCTAGTATGGATAGTTGGAGAGGTTCTAGGTCAAAATAATTTGTGATGTAGTATTACACTAATAGATATTAATTTACATAATAATATTTCAATTATTGGTCAGCCATGATTTATAAACCATCTCTAACAAGTTGACTATGTTTTTTTGCTTATTATTTCCTACACCATATACGGTTTTCTCCAATTTGGATAAGTCTATACAATACATATCATGATTTTGACTCTATATGATGTTGGATATATTCTAAAATCATATTAATTATTGGTTTCATGTTTCATGGTGTTTTGATAAGAAACCTATCTCATGTTGCAGGAAGGTGTTATCATTGTGAAGCTTTAGTCAAGTTTTCCTTGTTAGATAATGTGTGTTTCTATACAAAGGTCTCATATGAATGGAATATGATGTTTAAACTATCCAAATTGGATAATAATTCATCCCTTAATGTTTTATTTCATCACACCATGATTTTATTGACATTCAATCTTACCTTTCTCATAGTCAACTCTCGACTCACTCATATTTACAGTCACATGTATCAGGCCAACCTAGCTTGTTCATGAAATTGTAATGAAGTTGTATCAAATTTTTCAAGTTATCAGGAACTATGGAGAGTTAATTTTAATGTTTTAATAAGATGTAAGGTTGGTTTCTAGCTTATGCACCACACAAACAATCACTAGTTATCCCTACCTAATCTGTAACAAGTGTTTGCAAGAGGATATCACATTGGATCAAAATGTTTTGAGACTTGTATCAAGATTATAATAAGACCAAACACTCATTTTATAAATTTATAATGATCCTCAACATGTTATTGATACCATTCATCAACATACATTGTTCAAATTCTATCCACTACCCACATATAACTCAAATGCACCTACAAGAGTCTCCTTGACGATGTCATGTTGAGATTGAGAATTTGATAGATGTTTCAATATTTTAAGATTGATGATAGTTCATTTAAACACCTAGTGAAAGCATAAAAGTGATTATAAACCTATACATATTACATTCTATCTAAATTTTATACCCACTGCCTATATATGTAAATTCTCACCTACATGTGGTACCACAAAGCTATGAAGGTCTTTGTATGGGGAAGCTGGAATATAGTAAGGAATTATCTTGAATCATAACATGTGGACTGAAAATTTCAGACCTATATGAAGTGAAAAATGGAAAAATAGAATGATGGATCATATTTTAAGAGTTGATGACTAGGTTTAGAGACACTTTCACTCAAGGGTGAAAATAAAGGTCTAGGACATTTTGTGAATATCTTATAGTAAGGTTATCGTAAGATCTAGTGTATCAAAATGACAATAAATTATAGCCTCTATGAAGGATATTAACTTTATAAAATATGTAGTAAATAAACCTAATTAAATGTGGTTATTCAATATCTTAATAATGCACTTTATGTACTAATTTCAAGTAATGATCACCTACAAATTTGATCCTAAAAGAGCCCTCTTCACCTAGTTTTGAAAAAATAGAATAAGCCACCATGTTAAATGGTTATAAATAGTGAAAGTAGAAATTCTAATCTAAATTATCATTAATAATATTTAATATATGGTGTTTTAAGGTCTAACCAACACCTACAGGTGTCCCATTATACAAAATGCACACCTACAACTAATTATAGGAGCACACAGTCTAAGATGGAAACTTGAACATGGAATCACTAGGGTTGGAAGATGAAATATGGTTTAAGGTTAAAAATATTTAATATTTATGTATATAATTTCAAAGGAGGAACCCTCACCTACATTATTTTACCTTTATCAACATAGTTGATTGTGTTTGACCATAGCAGGCAGTGGGTTGAGGAGTGAAGTGTGAGGGTTACCAATGCATAGACATGATTCCAAATGGGAAAAAAAACATATAATGATCATAATATGATAAAATTTGATCAAAATAATTTGTCTCAAGTTGAAGTAAACATGAACATCTATAAGTGTACCTCCATGACATGAAACATAGTTAAGAGTGGAAACTCAGTCTTGACTAAGCAAGGAGTGTGAAGGGTATGTAATAGGTTAGAGTGATGAATAGGGTTATAACATATAAAAAATTATGTTTATAACTAGAAATATATATATATATATATATATATATATATATATATATATATATATATATATATATATATATATATAATGAATATAATTCATAATAAATAACTCAAACGAAGCAATACATAGTTTAAAGTGTAACCCTGCACATAATCTACCTGCATAGGAGCCTATTTTAGTTTTTATAAGAGTTGAGGGGTTAAATGACCTAACCAAGAGATAAAATTTGATATAGATAATATTTATTAATTTAATAATATTTTAAAACATCCATATTATTTTATTAAATGGGGGAATTATCCTCTATCTTGTCTTAGATAGAGGGTACTTCCCTTTATGCATAAATTAGCATGTTTGAGAAAGGGTGATAAATAGATATAATAGGAGATTAAAACCATTTATGGGAGGTGTTATAATTTTTAATAAATCTTAACCAACATGATAAAAATATCACATGAGGGAACCCAACAAGATGGTTTGGATTACCAAGTATGCAAGCATGCCTATTAGGCATGATTAGGCTAGAATCCAAAGGAGAGGTCAATTTCAATAATAGTCCTAGGTAATAATTAAAATGTATTTTTTAATGTTTTTAAATGTGTGTTAAATATTTAAACATTCATATGAAATAAAAATAATCCATCTTTTGGATGAAAGATAACACTAGGCCTATACAAGTGAAAGGAAAAGTTTGATAAGGTAACTTGAGGTGATAAATTAGCAGGTTTGAGAAAGGGTGATAAATATATATACTAGGAGATAAAAACCATTTATATGTGTTCCAATTTTTAATAAATATTAACCAACATGATAAACATATCACAAAAGGAGGGAACCCAACAAGATGGTTTGGATTACCAAGTATGCAAGCATGCCTATTAGGCATGATTATGCTAGAATCTAAAGGAGAGGTCAATTTCAATAATATTCTTAGGTAATCATTCCAATGTATTTTTTATTGTCATTAAAGGTGTGTTAAATCTTTCAACCTTCATAGGAAACATAAATAATCCATCTTTTGGATGAAAGATAACACTAGGCCTATACAAATGGAAGGAAAAATTTGATTAGGTAACTTGAGGTGATCATATCTCCATTGTTAATTTTAATTAGGATCCAAGTATTTTAGAGAGTTTATAAAAGTTTTATCAACATCATTTTTGTGGAATTTGTTTTCAATTCCAATGTAATATCTTTATGAACAAAGCTTAAGAGTGCAAATGACTCAAAACCCTTACAAACCTTGGAAATGACCCAATAAATAAAATTAAGATGGTGATATATCCAAAATGGAACATAATTACCATTAAATTTATTTTACCTTTAATAATAATATCTTAGGATACTCCCCATACTTTTGGACTATACAGAATTGTATAGATGGAGTACAAAATAGGGTATTTGTGATAGTTTTGCGCATTGTGTAGGCTATAGGAGGGATAAAGAGATAAAATAAACTTTGGGAGGAATAAATTTACTTAAGATAACTCCTCATGTCCATTTAATTATTCATAAAAAATCCTAAGTGTGCCTACTAGAGCTCTCATCTAAGCTAGTCAAAATTGGCATAGTGAACATGATGGTGAGAAGGGTGAAAACCTTCAAGTAAACTAATTTCAAGGTTTGACTAATGCCTCTAAGTACATATATGGTATTTAAAAGTGTCATAAACTCCATTTTATGAATTTTATTGGAAAAATAATTCCTTTTTGGAAGCTAAGTGTGTAAGGTGTGTGAAAGAGGAGTTTCTTTGACTGCAATCAATGACGGCTTAATTTTAAAAGATTCCAGATGACTAGGTATGCAACCAATGCATGTGAAATAAGTTTTTAAACCCTTAAATATTATTAAAATAATTATACCTATACTTATTCAGTTTTTGTATGTTCAAATAGGGGTGAATGTTGAAGTAAATTTCCTTGTACAAAATGAGAACTCCTCAGCACATTTCAAGAGTTTCAGGACTTAGGGTGACACTTTTGCATCGTAAATTTGCATGATAAGTGTTACATTCCCTTATAATATACATTTAATAAATTTTATAATCTTTAAAAATTTACTTGTGACCTTTGTACTTCTCTTTTCTCACTTCTCTCTCAAGTTCTATAATAACTAGCCATTTTGGCCTTTGTAAAATATGTTCCACCTGAGTATGGTGAAACCCTACTCATTTTCATACCATGGATAAATAAATAAAAATAATTTTACATTTTATATTATTTTTCATAGTGTTTTCACTTGAATTATTTATCTTACATAGTGATGACTATGGTTTCATTAGCATGTTGTCTCATTCTCTCACATATTTTCAACTTCTTCTTGTAGGTCATGTGAAGTGTTCTATGAAGTGTGAAGGTTGAGTGAGTTAGTATAAAAAATAGTGCCATTATATTCCTATTTTTTATTCCTCATATCATAATCATTCATCACAACCTCATAATGAAATACTAATGTAAGAAGATTTAGATTAGAGAAGTGTATGCCTAGTTAGTCTCTTGGTTTTATGTGTGACATGTAGTTGGCTATTAGTCATCAATAAATTTGGTGTATCACCTCATTTAGGATAGTTTATATTAATTTTTATCTCTCTTTTCCTTTCAAACATATGTTTAGTAGTGATCCAAAAGTGGTACATTAAGGGAGCTAGCCCTATCTAGAGATTCACCTGATTCTTAGGTTACCCATAGCCTAGAGGTGTTTAAATTGTGAAACTTATATGAGGAGAGATAATAAATCTCCAAAAAGGGTGAAATTATAAGTGAAAACAAAAATTCTTTTGAATCACAACATTGAATACTCTATTTTGAGGCTTCCTACACTTCTCATGGATCTAACACCAATGTTTTTCATAACATAAGGAGATCTTATTCCCAAATATTTCCACATTATTTTCATTCATACCAATAATATATTAGATTAAAAATCACTCATTTTAGGTATTTAACTTGTATTAAAGTGGAATATTAATAAATTACATGTTTATGGGGATTCTTGGTTGATTATTAACTAGGTGATAGAGTAATACTAGACCAAATATGAAAATCTCATACCTTACAAAAACATGGTGGATAGTCTCAAGTGGAGATTTAAACATATCAACTTTTATCATATACTAATAGATATTAATTGGATTTTAGATGTAATATAAACCATTATCTCATTGATAACAATTATAAATCACATTCCAGATTACCAGTTCCTTATTAAACATCTTTTGAAACTAACTCATGAATGTTCAACATATAAATTGGTATGTGATATTATTTGTCTCATATAACCTTGATACCATGACTTAAATTACTACCTCCATGACCATAATATTCCTAATAACCTTTCATTAATAAACATAAAAACTTTATTCTCAATTCCTCTCATTATACCTTACTTGGTGATACTCTATTATAGATGATATGATGGAAATATACTTCATTATTTAGATTTGGAAAAATATGGATTAACATTTAAATAAATACACAAATGGATTTATGACCCCACACCATTATAATTTTACTTTCCAAAAAAATCCTACTTATAGGATATTACTAGCCCACTATGAAAGTAGATACATGTTATTATGTTTGGAAGTGTGTGTCATGTCAAAAATATGCCAAATTAATTCATGTTTTATCCTAAATTTTTTTATTCAATTACTACTCCTTATCCATTTTACACATGGTGACTTTATAACATAGGTAAAATCATTCCTACTTATTCAAATGGCCATAAACACATCCTCACTACCACCTAGTATCTTACTAAGTGGGTTGAATTCATTCCCCTCACATAATTGGTAATCAAATTTATAAATTCATTATGAACCACCTTATCTATTGATTTGTCATTTCATATGATATCATTTCTAATAATGGTAGACCATTTAAGAATAAGGATGTCAAATACCTTATTGCCAAGTTCCATATCAAACAACAATTTTACACTCCTTATTTTTACTAAAGTAATGGCTAAGCTGAGGCATGTAACAAGGCATTGTTCCAATACCTCAAAAAGACTTTTAATTTTGTTGGCCATGATAAAAAATTTCAATTATTTCATACCTTATGTTCCTATTGTACCAATATCTAAACCCCTAAAGGAGCCACACCATATTCCCTAGTTGATGGCACATAATATATTTTCCCTATCGAGATCAAGTTGCCTTCATTACACATTTCATTATAGGATATTATTGATGATGAGGAGTATATAACATCTCAATTTCAAGAGCTAGAACTAATTGATGAAAAATAAATAACCACATTGAATAATTTCCAAGAATATTTGAACATGTTATGTTATAACTATAACATACATATTAATAAGATATAATTTACACTTGGTGATCTTGTGATGAAAGAGAATCATAAAAATACCAATGAAACATGTGAAAAGAAGGAAAAATTTTAGCCTAATTAGCTAGGATCATTCATTATTACAAATAACTATGGATATAGAGGATACAGGTTGGCTACATCAAATGGGAAATGTTTAGATAAGACTATGAATATTATGAATCTTAAGTGATTTTACACTTAATTTTCTTGAACATTGTCTATGAAGACCTCTATTTTGGGGCAGGTCTCATCATCTTCCCTTTATGCCATTTTCATAATTATGCCAATTCTTCTCATTTCCATATCCCATTACCATCATGATCTTGATTATGGTTCCCAGACATAACATATAGATTTAAACGATTATTTAGAGAAAGATTTAGTGGATAGTCCAAATTTGGCCATCATTAGAACATTATTCTAAGTAACATATCAAATAAATTCTACATGTTTTTCCTATGTGGTGGTACCTAAAATTACATAATTTTTAAATTTTGATAAATCTTATGAAATTACTACCACTTTACCATTTTCCTAATTCAACTTACTATTGATTACTAATATATTTCACTATAAGTTAAAATATAATGACCTGAGGTCTATTTAGACTATGTAGGAAGGACTCAATTTTTGAGGTCAGCTTAATCACCCTATTCCACACTCTTTCCATTTTTTGAGAAAATTTAAGTCATGATATCTCCATTTTGTGAGCAATTTTAATCCATGATCTCACTATTTTGTGAGCAATTTTAAGCTAGACTCTTATCATATTATGAGTTAGTAATTGGAACCCATACCCGAAGTTACATTTTCCTTTTCTAGATGTTTCCCATGTCTATTTTTTTTATACCCCCTTATGCATCAAATATCCATAGGAGATATAAAGCCACAAAAAACCCTAAAAACTTGAAAACTTCCAAAATAACTTAAAAAACAAAAAAAATAAAAAATAGGATTAAAATCTCAATGAGAGATATAAAGTTATTTTTTTTAACCTATAATCCTATACACCAGTGGCCCTTGGTCCTATTATAAATGGGCTATCTACTGGGTGGTAACCTCTTCTCTTATCACAAATCATTTCCATTCCATAGTACCATTTATTCATTATCCTCTCATTTGTAAAATAACTACATCAACCTAATTTCCACATAGACTATGTAGGAAACACTTGGATGCATGGGGAATCTCAATTAATCTCTACCACTCATACCACCATCCATCATTCCCAACCATTGAAACAATATTTCCATTTTGTGAGCTAACCATTTAAATACTCTCTCCATTTTGAAATCTAACTATTCAAATGTTGTCACCATGTTTTGAGATGATCATTTACATGCTCTCACCATTTTTTAAGTCCATACCATTTTATTATATAAATTTCATCTTATCTATTAACATTTACCATTCTTCTTATCCCATTTACTAGGAGAACTAAATTTAGCCTAGCAGTCTAAATGAACTATGTATGCAATGTTTGAATGCATGAGGCATATCAAGTGAACTCAGCCACTTCCTTCCCCTTATTATATTATCCCTATGTCAAATTAGTCTTGAAGTCTTGTCTGACATGTCTTTTGCCTTTGGGGTAGCACTCAAGAGTAACACCTTATTTTCACACATGCATAAATGGTTAATTAGTTACTTGTTTATTTTTCATCATATTTGGGTTTATGTGTGTTTGCTTGATATTATAATTTTATTTTACATTCCTTAGTTTCCTTATGTTTAGTACATTACAATATCAACTTAATTTTGGACCTCTTATATCATGTTATTGAGTTGTAAATATTTGTATCTAACCTAATCTTGGTTTATCGCATTATTTTTTACACTTAGGTCTTGATTATTAAATCTTGATATTAAATTTTTTAAATTTTCATTTTAATAAAGTTTTTACACTTATGGAATCAAATATTATTATGATTCATAAATAATTATGATACATAATGTCGAATTTAAAATAAAAAATTAAGTATTGAATATCTAACAAGAAATGTTTTAGTAATAAAACTTCTTGTATACCAATCACAACAAAATCAAATGAATAATATAAATGATAATAATGATACATATCAACCAATGATCATATATAAAAAGTCATAAACATTCTAAAAGGAACCATATCTAAAGCCACATCATAATATAACACATTTTCAGCACAAGAAAATAACATAAACATCTCATTTGCTACTCATCTCTACACTATCATAACAACATAATCATGCTCTAAATCTAGGTATCTTAGTGCCCTATCTATTATGGTGGCCCACTAGGCCCTGGTGGTAGATAATGAACTAAATTCTCTAACCCTAAATTATGGTGTGGTATTGATTTAGTGGACCTTACCACTAATCTTTGTGCCTCAGAGACCTCAAAATTTGGCACCCTACCCTCTATTAGGATAACACCCTCATATAAAATATAGTATTATGCTACCTTATCCTTATCTTGAATGATCTCAAGCATAATATATGATATCCCTAGACCTATAATCACCTAGAACACTATATCTCACTCCTTATAGAGCCTTTACACATCTATTATGCCCATTTTTCTCTCCATTTAAATACCTATTATTCATGCCACATCTACCTTTAATGAGGCAATATCTGATTAAATGGATATGACCACCATAGCCTATAGACCATTTATCTAATACCCTAGTAGTAATTTAATCCTCCAACATATTTATATATCTATAAGCTCATGTTGTATCTAAATGGCCTACCTCACATGGATCCCTCATGCCAATCTATGAATCTTAGGTAACCATGTACTATGTGCCTATAAAATAAACATCTAGCCTTGTATCTAGGTTAATTTTTAGATCACTTTCCTCTATGTGGATGTTAACCTCATCCTCTGCATCCACATACATTGGTGCTTGAGCTTCACCATGATCTTGCCCTATGCCCTATTTAAATTGTCTGCATTGGTATCATCTATCTCAAGATGCCTTGGGGTATATTCAATCTTTTAGATTGAAATTGGACCCATCATGATGTGTATGATATTATCACTAATTCATTTTTTGGGGCCCCTCCATATACCAAAGGCAACTTTTAGAACCCCTAAATAACTTAATTTATTTATATGCATGTATATGGGCTACCCCATCTAGTAATATCTATAGTAATATGAGAAAAGTATCATGGGTTATATGACACATCCTATTATGTTCCAAACTAGTACTATAATTGATATGGTCTATACTCCTCAATAATGTACACTTGACTACCTATAATAGAACCTATAGTGGGCATAAATGTTGTGTACCACACATCTCTCAACTAATAAATATGTAATATTAGATAAAGACACCATATAAATTCCCCATACATCATGTCATCTATCACCCTATGATATAGTTACATATCACCTTTGTACCCTCTATGACTAACTCATGTTTGGACCCATGCGTATGCCATGGGTTTCTCTGGGCACCATAATCATCTCTGACCAATTGTCTTCTCTATATAAATGTTATCCCAAGCCTATAAATAGAGAAATGTAGATGTGCCAATGCTATAACTACCTTGTTATTCCACTTTTTATAAATATTGGTACATCTATATCACTAAGTTAGCCCCCAAAAAAATATAGTGGTATCATATATCATGACTCTAATCACTCCACCCAAGCCCATATATAGAAATATGTCACTCTTTTTAGGTATTAGGATGTCACTAAAAATGGCCATGAATACCACTACCTCTCTATCAATATCCATTGGTGGTGAAGGCTCCTATAGTGGTAGGTCATATGGCCAAATAGATATATATATATATATATATATATATATATATCAAATCAATGTCCATTATTCCACCATCCATAGAAATATCACAAACATAAACTAAATCATCCAAAAATTCCTATCACCCTAAAATTATTGTCTAGTTTAGTGCATGTCCTTTAATTAATAGCCTTAAAATCTACCACACATAATCTAGTGTAATAGTGGCCTCTCTAGTAGGAAGATGAAATGTGGATGTCTCTAAGTGACATCTTATCCTATCATGCCATTTTTTTTTCAAAATGATAAGGATGATAGATAATTACAATGAAAAAAACACCAATGCACATAAATAGATAAAAAAATCTAATATATCACAACAAGAATCTTGCAACTACCAAAAGGATCATATAGGTATAAACCACTAATTCTAAATCCCATAGTCTTAATTTATTTAGAATAATGCTCAAAAATAATTTAATAGATTTCACCAAATTATAAATGATAAAATGACATTGATATGACCATAAAAATTGACCTTGACCACTTTTGACATAGTCAAGCTACATGTGGTCACTTTGGTAGGCTATATGGCCACACCAACTTCTCTTTAATTCTTAGGGTCCCTCTTGCCACCTATCACTTCCCAAACAACTTTTTAAAAAGATCAAGATGAAAATAATTCACTAACCCACTTCGAAACTTATTTATAGGACTAAATTGACTCTCTTGGGATTATGAAGTAGAAGGATTATGCCATGTGGTAACATCTTGCTAACTCATTGGCCTATAGGCTTCACACTCAATATAGACATCTATATAACATTTGAGTAGTAGAATTTTTACATATTATAAAATCCTAATAACTTGATTACCCATGGAATTCACACTCAGTACAAACATCTCCAAGATATTAGGTCATCAAGTTAAAACCACCTAACAACATCTCATGATCCTACTTTCTTGGAGGATCTACATTATGTACGATCATCTCCAAAGTAGGAGGGCATCAAGATGATGAAAAATGGAAAAGTAATAAGATCCTAGTTACTCAAAATATTTCACATAGTATGGTCATCTCTTGGATCATATGTTATCGATATGATGCCACATGGAAACATCCCACTAGATTTCTTGCCTGAAGACTTCATGCCTAGTATGATCATCTCTAGGATTATGAGTCACTAAGATGATGCCACATGGAAAGATATTACTATCTCACTATCCTAGTGCTAATTGTATAACTAAATATACTAACATCACTCTTGGTTCTATGGGATAGTGACATGTGGCTTTCTCTAAACCACTCACTAAAACATTGTAAAATTGATCAAGGAAAAAAAACTAAAAGAAAATCCCAGAGAGATAAATGACTAAGTTAAAAGGCCATGAAAGGACCCATCTAAAAAATGTCTAAGACAAATATAAAAATTATATTAAGTTAAATCATGTAACCCTTTCAAATTGACTAAAGGAAATAGAGTCTATTAAACCATTAATCTATGTAGAACAGTTTGACAGGGCTAGAATTCAAATATCAAAGTGAAGTAAAGAAAGGTCCGAAGACTAAAATATGAAGATGATTAAAACTCACAAGCAAGTTTGAGTCTATAAATATATAACAAATAGACATCTAGGATTAAAAAATCTCTTGACACTAAACTAATATTCTCGTTAGTTTAGTCAAATACTTGAAATACATCAGGTAAGCTCAACCTGAAAGCTAACTTGTCTATTCATTAGAAGTTAGATATTCTACCATTATTATGGAGACCTCATCTACTAACTCAAAGACAAGAAGATTAATCAAAGGACTTGTTAATGTTTAAAGATACATATTCCAGGATTAGCTCACCAAAACATTTATATTCCATAATTAATCTCCATAAGGGTCTCTATGGTTGCACCCATCTAGCTGCCTTGTATTATTAATTTTATCCCAAGAACCATGCTATATTATTTATTCTCCTTTTATTATAACTCTACAAGGGAAACCTTAGTCAAACCCAAATATTTCATTCCTTATTAGAAATATAATGAAAGAGTTAAATCCTAATAGATTTATTTTATTAATATGAAATGATTCTAATAAGGGAATGTTTATAGTAGTTTACTTATTCATCTACTAAGTTTCAAGAAAATCTTCCATAATACATAACCTCAAAATGGAATAATATCAATCCTTAGACTATTAAGTCACATTGTATTGTGATTCTCAATAAAAATCACTTGTCCTTTTATTTGAATTCCACTCACTTATAGTTAAGCTTAGTCTGTAATGTCAATTCTAATAAAATATAAGAGAAGGCACAAATCACATTTCTTAAGCTGAATTTTAATAAGTTTTGACCAAGTATAACATACTCATTGATTTATTGAAATATTCATATAGGCTTAAGAGTTACTCCTTACTTGACAAATTTCCTCCTAGGATATATATAGTCAATTCTTATTGAGGTCTTTAATTTCACTCTTTCTAAGAGTTAATGATTTTATCTTTCTTAGATTGAAACTTAACAAGGGTTATCCCACCATATGTTTAGTAGTAGAGGATAAGCCATGTTATGAAAGGTTTTATATAACCATATTATTAAGATCATAACACAATTTATTTGTGTTATCAAAGGCATAATTAGACTACTTACTTCCATTTGTACTTAATAGATAATTTATTTAAAGGTCATTAAAAAGTAACAACATCACAAGAAACTTAAAATGTAATGTACAAGCATTTATAGGATTGCCAATACATTGAAATCAATATGCTTATATATTAAGGCCATTAACTTGGCCGAGCTCAATCATGAATGTACAAGCTTCCACAAGGATTCCATTTTCAACAAGGATCCATCACAAGGAGGTTTATTAATCCTATATACTAAGCATACTATAAAATAGTTCTCTATAGTAATAAGCAAAATATTCAATTGGTAAAATATATAATAATAGTGGCCCACACATAGTCCAAAACCAAACATTAATACATAAATTCAACAAGTTCAACTAAGAATAATTAATCCTTGGCTTCTAGCCAATTATAGAAAGTAGAAAATCATGAGTAGTTAATAGTTTAAGATAAGTCATCTTCAATCCAAGTGTAACTTTGTCCAATAGAAGGTGGGATCACCTCCCAACATTTTTTCATCATCAAGTGATTGATGAAAATACCTTTGAGTAGGACTCCTAGCTCTAGGCATGTTCACATCATAATTCAAGGAAAATAAATAAATTATGGAAATCAATATGTCTAGGGGTCAAGGAGATAGCTAATCACAAGTAGAAATACAAACATATCATAGTCAAGAGGCTACCAAACTTATATCTATCTTTGTAATTATAATAGCATAATATATATCACACAAGGGTAAAAATCAATAGACATACAAACGATAAGACAATTTATAAAAGTTATCATGAGAGAGCTTAGGTAGCCTACAATCATTTCAACCATGAGAGACCTAACCCTTATTCCATCATGAAGAATGTAACCTTTCATGAAATAAAAAAGTTTTCATTTTAAAACCTTACTAACCACATAAGAAAAAGTCTTGGTAGTTAGGACCATTATGGAGGAATATTCAAAATCTAAACTCCCATACAAAGGAAGTAAACTATGGGGTGACTCAAGCAAATCCATAGAGAAATAAGTAAAAAGAAGAAGTAAGCCAGTCAAACTTATCCTCTTGGTACAATAATCAATCAAGAATCACACAAACTTCATTTAGTCAACCAATAAAATTTCCAATTCATAAGACACCTACCAAATGATCCAAGCCCTTCCATAGATATTTTCTAAAGTTTTCTATCAACCGAGTCTCTCCTTCTCTATGATTTCTTCTTACTTCCCTTCTCTTCTTCCTTTGTTCCTAGGGTCGCCAAAAATGCTAAAAGTACTATAACCTTTTCTTAGATATCTTCCCTCCTCAAATAGGTGTTCTAACAAGTGTTTATTCTTTCTTATAACCCAATTAAAATCTAACAAGTGTTTATTCTTTCCTTGGATCAACCAACCACTTCTATTGGCCATCTTCCTTCATTAATGGGCAATATTTTTTTTAGTCCATAATGATGCATGATAGATCATACAGAGTCCTATAGTTGAATCTAATATCAACCCAAAGATTCCCCTTGGTTCAATATGATGACCAATTAAAGGATGGATTGCAAGTTACCACTAGATAATGTATACGTTAGTCTAGTTCATTTTATGAATTAAATATGACAAGCACAAAGGTGGTTCAACCAACCCAATAGATATTACAAACATTATGACATGCCTATTTTTAAAGGAAAAGCCAAATGGTATAAAGGGAATTCTATTTGAATTAGTTAAGGTTTAGACAAGATATGGTCAAATATAAGATAACACATGATACAACTATGCACTGTGTAGTCCTTATTCCTTCATTGGTAATGACCTATTTTTACACACTTATTACACCCATGAAATTTTATATCCTAATAGATAAAGATTTAAATTATAACATGCTAGATAATTTACTTAAACCAACATAATTATCTTACTGAGTAATTCATAGGGTCATGGAGTGATATTAAATATAGAACCTAGTGAAAGCATAATCTCCATTACAATATAAGGTAATAAATTAAGTGTTACTTATCCAAATCTTAGCATTTGTATGATCCACTCACCTTAAAATCATCACCACCAAGGAAGTATCACCATTGATTTAACATAGTCACTTGGTCCATAACCAAATCATGTCCCATTAGTTTTGAATAACATTATTGTCTAGAGTCAAATAAGAGGATTAATGGTCCCTCATACATCATGTACCCATTGGTGATTTCATTATCATCCCAAATGTATTAATATTAGTCTTATTTTATTATCATATGTCAATTATCAATTGAAATCACTTGTTGTCCATGAATTTCATTACACATCTAATACAATGAGGTATGCCCTATCTACTCGAATCATTGGTATGTGAGAAATATGTAGTAGACCCAGGGTCTCCAAGAATGCACACATATCCTTGGTCTAGATTTGACTCATCTGCAAGCAATGAGAATTTTTTTCACATGTGATCAAGATATCAAGCCACTCCTACAAACACAAATATGTTAGCACAAATTTTTAAATCTATTAACAATCAAATCTAGATAAAAGTTATGCATGAAAAATCTAATATATTATAAATACCATAATGTAATTCTCATCATCCATTTTATTCTCTACCTAAACCACTTTAGCACCTATTTTCTAAACATGCCTAATATCTTGTAGCCCAATTTTTCTTTTTTAGTGTTTTCATTATTTCCTTGGATGATTTTTCTATTTTCATGTTTTCATCACTTCTTTTTGAGTTTTAATTTTCTTAGAATTTTCATTGATTAGGAGTTTCCCATTTTTTTTTTGGCATTTTTACTATTTTGGAGTGAAATCATTGTTTCCATAGTTTTTTTCCAATTCCATAGCATTTTCACCATTTTTAATGGCATTTTTATCATTTTGGGTAGCAAAATCGTGAATTCGATTTCCCATGAAATTGGTGGATTCACCAAATACCTAACTAAACATTGAAATAATTCCTATTACATTTCAAATTTAACTAAAGAGGAACCTACTTACTAATTTCCCATCGTATGGAGGTTTCCTATACTTTTAGACTTGATCAATTAGGTGTCTCTATTACACACGTAGAGCCATCCTTAGCTACAACCTATTACATAAAAAACTAGAGAACTTTCATTCTAAAGGTAAGGGAATAATGAATAGTTTGTACTCCCCAGGGGTGAATACATAGCTTGAAATTTGAAATTTTACCCCCTTATTCCCCATTCCCCTTATCTTCTTCCTTAGAGGCCCTATTTTTTATTATGTTGACTATTTTTCATTTTGTTTTATTCTAATTTTTTTATATTTTGAACTCTTCACCTATAGCCATGAATTTTATTCATTTCAAGGGTTTATCCATTTTAACTCTTTTTTTTAATTATTCCCTTGAGTGGGTATCCAGGTCTTATCAAGCACCCTATAGGGCATCAATCTAATTCTATTAGCTCATAATTTTATTGAAGCACAAAAACATCATTATTAAACCATTATTAAATTCTTTTTTAACATTTTTTTCATTATTTGAAAAGATGTTATTGTACCTAATGTCTCATAATGCATTCTTAAATAGGGGAAGTTTTAGACACTTATGCAATCTGAATGACTTTATACAATCACACATAAATATAACTAAAAAATCATAATTTGAACCAATTTACCTACACAATTAATTATTTTATTTGAAATTATGGTGACATGTTCCTGATTAGGGTAATGGATAGTACCATACCATTAATCTTATCAAGCACATCCTAAATAAAATCAACCCTTTATAAGTGCTATTATAGGGAAATTAACTAAATATTTGATTGGAAAAAATAACATTATAAAAGACTATTATTATTCTAAGTATTAATTAATACTACTTAATAAATCCTAATTTTATTCTAATAGGAAATTCTAAAGGATTTTATTATTATCTTATTTTTTAAATTCATAAAGTGCAATATTACCTGACATTAGTGACATCATTTATAAATTCAATGTAATAAGGAGTGGAATGAAATAAAGGAGGATTATGACATGGTCACTTACACACTCTCTTATGCCTATGATAGGGTGTTTTACAAAATCATCTATGACACTTTCCAAGAGGGCCAATGATTACACTTTTCTTTCAAAATCCCTTCTACACTCTAAAATTTCCTTAAATTGAGTCTCTTACACATACTTTCTTATGAAATCATGAGTTTAGGATTCCCTCTGTACCATTTATCTTTATTTTAGATCAATGACTCACATTTAAAACAAAATTATATAAACTCAAGGGCCTTTAACCATTATATACAAGCTCTCTTGAAATAAACTTATTATGTAAAAATCATACTAGATCTTCACATTTATTTTCAAGCCAATATGTGAGACCTCAAGTAGACAAGGGGTAATCTACCCATGGATTTGGCATCTCCAAATATATCTTGTCTACAATATGAGCATAATAATCTTCAAAATATCAATCAAATAAGTCTTCAATGAAGGTATAATGTGTTTTGTTTTTTTCTACTTGATTCATTTTGTGTTTAACCTTGCTCAATCCTAGGTATTAGGCTGAGTGTCATGTTCATATATTTTTTTATTGACACATCCTAGGCCATATGACTTTCACCTAAACACATAAACCTTATTCACCATTCCTCTAAGCCCTTTATCAATAAATGGGATTGACCCTTTGTTTGTCATCACTACTACAGATAACTATCAAATTGAAATTCTCAAACTACTTAAAATAACCCTTAGACTATCTCCATCTTTGGATAGTTGTCCTTGATCTTTAAATAAAGTCCATGCTAGGTAGACATGAGCATTTTTGTCTCTTTTCCACCTAGGGAAACCACATCTTGTGATAAATAAAATTCTAGTTTCTAATTTTTGAATAAATATTTTGGATCTTCCTACATGTTTCAAAAGGTTATCTAAATGAAATTATGAAAAAGTTTTTCTATATATACAAAACAAAGGTCATACATTAGCCTCACTTGATATCAATTTTTTTGAACTTACACACTATTTCACATTGATAAAATGTACATTTTTTTCCAAATTAAAAATCATTCACAAAGAATAACCATGATCCAAGTCTAGAACATCTCAAATAAAGTTAAGATCTATCATTGTAAAGATTCAAATCCATTTTTATTGCTACATAAAAATAGATGAGGATAATTTTACAATCACTCCAAGTGGGAGAACTAAATGGGATTAATTTACCTCCTTGGAGAATTAGTTGTGTAGGTAGTAATAAACCATCAAAGGAATAATTTAGGTTAGCTCGACCCATTACACTTCCCTCTTTATTTCAAGTTTTATAGATTGCAAACTACCCTTAGGGTTGTAAATAAAAAATAAGGAAAATAAAAAATTCTACAGAGCATAACCTAAATTGTGATATTTTAGCTTACTTAATAGACATATGCACATGAGATAAGAAAATCAAATTCTCATCACAATCAATCAAGATGAGTCCATAATTAATGGGCATGATAGCCTACACTATTATCCACTTATAATGGTGTTGTATATAAATATCCCCTATTTTTATTCTAATATGTCACTATAAAAATATTTTTTTATCTTTCTCTATCAATCACTAGTCATAGTCAGTTGGGATAATTATATGATCAATAGACTTAAACAACTCATGATCCAATCTAGATAGGGCAGACCCATTTAGGAGTAGTTTCAAATTATGTTCTTAATACTAAATTTGTATGATCACATATTTTGTCGATTTACACTTTCATACATATAAAATAGTTAATAAAGATTCCAATTTTAACCAAGTCTATTTATTTTTTATTTGATGAGGTAAATGCTTTTAAGACCAAAGCTATGAACTAGATAGGTAAGGGTTTTAATAATTAGACCCACATCTAGGTATTGGGTTTTACACTTTGGACCCACAACCAAAATGGAACTATGCATAACAAATAGGGTTATAAGGATCTCTCAAATAACCAAGTATGACAATGAGGGTTCTGAGGCTCTCCTAACCTTTATCAAACATGGCAAGTGGTTTGAAGGTTTCCACAACCTTGGTGAAACATGAAGGTTTTAAGGATCACACAACCTAATGAAGAAATAAAGGGTTTTTAAGGCTTCCATAACTTTAACATGAGGGTTTCAAAGGATCTCACAACCTAAAACACAACAAAGGTTCCCATAACCTTGGCAAGATGGGAGGGTTTTGAGGATCCTAAAACATTTACAAAGCATAAAAATGGGGTTTTAAGGCTCCTTCAACCATTACATGAGGGTTTTAAATGTTTCCACAACCTTAGTACATTGAAGGATGTTTAAAAATAATGAAACTTAAAGAGTTGAACACCCTTTGGTAGGACTTCCCTAATGTTTACTCTATAGGACAAGAATCCACTAGGAGCAAAAGATCTTCTACCACCTAGGTCTTCTATACAATATAGACACAAAAATTAGGCATTTCCTCCTACTAAAAATATTAAGGTGGATTACTCTATCATACATTCTAATAGGACAAAATTTGGTTGGGATTCCTATATCCATCCCAAACCAAACTGACTTAAACTGAGTAGGGTACTCAATAGATTTGAACTTTAACATAGTTTTCACCCTTCCTCTAAATTCCCTACATACTTTAGAGTTGAAAACATGTATAAATGAAATCATATCCCCTGATTAGGCTTCATTCATGTACAATATAATTATGTAAAATATTATGATGATTACTTAGAATCTCATAACTTGAAGGAACCAAGGGTGGACTCCTCTATCATCCACTCATGCTCAGGTTAGATAAATGGTTTTTTCCATTATCCAAACCATTATATGAGCTTAAAAATGGACTCATATAATATCCATTCCACTAAATAAACTAGGGGCATGGGTTCTTCTAATACCCATCTTACCTGAAAAAGAAACCTAAGGTGGGATCCTCATCATCCACCTCATAAAAGGACCATAGATGGGTAGTCATTCCATAGATGACCAATTAACAAGGGAAAAGCCTATATCATCCCCTATTTTATTTGTTCCCATACCCATTAAAATCTCCAAATCCATACCAAATGAAAACCTTGAAACCTATGCCATGCCACTAGCTAAAATCTAGGTTAACATTACAGGGCAAACCCTTACCATTAAGACTGTTGAAGGTCTTCCACTCCTAAGACTTTTTTAGGATCAGGATATCCTCACATAAACCCCAATTAGATTCACTCCCTAATTGATCGATGGATATTTAATAATCCAAATAGTTGATATGAACAACTTTTTGTCTAATTTTCTTTTCCAAATTACACCTAAAAACTTCCTTTTGCTAGTCTATTGAACTAATTCTTTCCCACCAAACTTACCATTTAGTCACACAAGGGATGTCATTGATGGCATGGATAACCCCAAGTACACTTAGGTATAGGTCATCTTCATCTCCTCTATGCCCTTTTTTTCCTTCTCGTCCACTTCCTATTATAAGAATTCCTTTTTTGCTCCTTCTGCTCCCATCCATGTCAAAATAGGTGTTTTGGTTTTTCCACTCAAATTGAACTTCAAAATGCTAAAGGTATTCTACATTGAATCTCCACACCTAGCTTTCCATTCAAAATTAAAAAGTATGTCAGTGGTGGCATAGACTACCCCCAATCCACCCAAAACTAAGACATCTTTGTCTTCTCCTTACCCTTGATTTCCTTTTCATCTATGTCTTAATGAAATAAGTCACCTTCCTCTCCTTCTACTCCTTCTACTCTTATTCATGTCTAATTTTTTTTTCTCACTCAAACTGAGATTAAAAATGTTGAAGGTCTTCCTCTTTGAATTTCTCCCACCTAGATTACCATTAAAACTTTAGGTAATGTCATTGATGACATGGACAACACCCAGTTCACTTGGATTTGAGACATCTTCATTATCTCCTTGCCCTTGCTTTCCTTCCCACTACACTCCTATTATCCAAGAATAAAATTGGTTTGTAGTTTACTAGCTTGGATTGAAATTTAAATTGTTGAAGGTCTTCCATAGTTACTGTTACTTCCTCCACTTATGGAAAATTTACCAACCCTTTGATCGAAGAAAAGTGGAATTCAAATTACTAAAAAATTTCACTCCTTCCATCACTTCCACTCCTTTAGGAAACTTTCCCAACACTTCATCTAGAAAAAAGTGAAATTCAAATTGCTGAAGGTGTTCCATAGTTACCATTTTTTCCTCCCCTTCAAGAAACTTTACCAACCCTTTGACTGGATAAAAGTGAAATTCAAATTTTTGAAGGTCTTCCACTCTTTTTGTTACTTCCACTCCTTCAAGAAACTTTACCAACCCTTTAACCAGAGTAAAGTGAAATTAAAATTGATGAATATGTTCTGTAGTTATCATTACTTTATCCCCTTTAAGAAAATTTACCAACATTTCAACTAGATAAAATTGAAATTTAAATTACTAAAGGTCTTCCATAATTACCATTACTTCCCTTCAAGAGACTTTACCAACCCTTTAATTGGAGAAAATTCCTTGGTTGCCCCATAAGGATTTATATGGGATGCAAGACTTTCTTCTCTTTTCCTTTTTTAGCTTCATATTTAGGAGTTTGCCTCTCTACTTGCTCTTCAATAAGGGATCTACTAGTAGCTCCTTTCAATAGATCTAGTTGTAAACAAACCTTCTCTATCACCTCTTTAGCTATATGATGGTCTTATTCCTTTTCCACCATACTTCCTACTATGGTACAACCATTATCCTTCACTTCCTTTTACTTTATCTTAGGAAAGGGCCTCTCTTTAAGCCTAGAATTTCTCAAACTATTCCTCCATCAAGTCTATTTGAATCTTCTTTCTTCTTCCTTAGCCTCTCTCTCCAAGTACAAGAGTATCTAGGATTTGAAGGTCCACACCATTGGAATATCCTATATTAAACTAGTGGTAGCTTTTTGAACTGTTCTAGTTTTCCTACTCAGATCTGAAGTTCAAACTACTTAAGGTATTTTTCTCCTTTTGCCCTATCCTACATATCCATTTTTCTTGCTCAAATTTGAAGTTCAAATTTATAAAGGTCTTCTTCTCCTTCTATCCTATCTTACTCTTACTCAAATTTGAAGTTCAAAGTACTAAAGGTTTTTCACCCCTATCTTATCTTACTCCTTCTTAGACTTGAAGTTCAAACTATTGAATGTCTTCTACTCCTTTTTCCCTATCTTAGTTATGTTTTCAAAAAATAATAGTTGTAAATATTTGTTAATTTCCAAAATTTGAATTATCATGTGTTGTACATATTTGGAATTTTGATATCTATCTAGTTTTACACTTACTTTTTTTGGTAACCAAGGGTGTCTCATAACTTTTTTGGCATAATATTATCACCATGTTGGACCTAGTGAGCTGACACATACTTAGGCATGCTATCATAGGGCAAGTCTAATGGATTAATACATTGGGCTTATGTTAGTGCCCTACTTGATGCTTATGGTTTATTCAAGTTTTGAACCTATGACCTAGTGGTCATAATTATAATGGCTTACTATTGAGGTATAACCATGGGGAATAAAAATTAAATCTACATCTAAATCTTAATGGGGGTGGGCTTGGGTCTACAATTTCTGCCAAATAATTCATAACTGAATCTCCCCACTGTGATCCATGTATAACACAGGGAGAAGTTTGACCCCTACTTTAAGGTGTTCTTATGGCCACTTCAGAGTGTAAATAATGTGAAAATTCCCCACTCCACACAATATGGATATATCAAGGATTAAACCTATGACATAGGTGACTTAAGTCATTGTTCCCATCCACTCAAGCTAACCCTTGGGGGATTTCCTAGTTTTACACTTATTAATCACAATACATTTTATTATTTTATTAAAATAGGGTAAAGAAACTAGTAAATATAACAAATATTATTGCTAATAATTAATTACAAGATATATTAAACAAATTTTGATATCACCACTCCATGAGTCTATTATTTTTAATAGATTAAAATCATCTAATGAGCCATTTCATATAGTCAAGGACATATATGTCAAGTCAATTTATTTGAAAAAAATAAGTATACATCAACTCCTAAAACTACTTACATAATAAAGTTTCAAATAAAACCAAGTTATAAGGTCAAATAAAATGATATCAAGAATGAAGTAAATATTACACTCAATACAATGTCACAACCCAAAAATAGTTACAATTGATTCCTCCACCAAAGAGGAAATTTTTATGATTACCATCACCTCCTCATGTGCTACTAAAGAAGTTGATTTATTGTAACCATATCATAATAATTCCTCCCAAAAATCTAGCTCCAAAAATACCTAGACAAAGGAACTATGACATAAATGAATAATATGATTATCATCAGATTATGGGGAATTCAATGTACATATGTTCAAGCTAAGACATAAGATAAATGATCTCATAGATGAAAACATATCAATTTTGAAATCATCACAAAAAAATATTGAACAAAACATAATTAAAAAAAATTTAAAATCTTTAGTAATTCTTTTCCTAAAAATGAACCAATAGATCATGCATACCATAATGTACCTAGTCTATCTATACATCCATCTACTCATCATTGATAAGGTTAGAGATTTACTCAGAGACTAGAGAGGCATCCATCTCTTATAGTACATATCTAGTTATTTCCATAGAAATTTTAACATGTTACACAATGAACATAGGTAGTAAGATGCCTTTTTAGTACATAGTGGACCTTGTATACCCTCAATGTTAAAAGTCACTCATCATAACCCAAGTTCTATGAGTACTAATCACTATAGATATGGTACACCACATGACTCATTATATTCTATTATATTCTAACCCATCCCAAATTGATCTCTCCATCCAAAATGGAATGCCCTTCCACTAATCAATACAAGTACTTACCATGACCTTTCCATTAATAGGATCATTGGTTAGATTTTTCAAATTTCAAATATTTTAAAAATATAAAATAATCAAATAATTAGAAAATAGAAAAATAGTAAAAAAATTCAAAAAATAAGAATTTAGTACTTGAGCATGACATGATTGCTATTTACAATATTTATATAGGTTATTTATCACATGTTTGGTAGTTAAAAAATTATTTACATAAATACATTAATTTCATTGTATCTGAGTACTATATTTAGCAAACAAGTTACACATGGACATACATATGTTAGTCTTCCATCTACAACCTAGTCATGTAATATTAGGGGTATATTATTCTAAAGGTTTCACTAGTATAGGTTATATTTTTATATGATATTTGTACCATGTTGAGATACCTATATTTATTATACATGCCTTGATATTTGCTCATTTTTTACACAATGATATATGATATGCCATTATATTTTTATATTACATTATACTATTATTAACCTATTACATGATAAGCTGCTTTGTGTTTGATTATTGTGTGTGGCCATAGACCTTGCTTGATGAGACATCTTTAATTTCATTTTTTGTGACATTTTTATGTCCACATACATTTTAAACCTTCTTTTCTATAATAATTTATGTCTCTTGTATGTAACCCTTGGCCTCATGTGTGACATTAAAACTTGAGCTTGTTATACTTTTTGAGCTTTATGACATTGACTAGATCCCCTTATTTACATCATCTACTTTTATTGAATAGTCTTATTAATTGATTCTAATACTATATGCTTCACATATACATCTATATAGACATGAAACATACATGCCATAAATTTCATATGTTACATACATGCCTATCAAAATATAAATTACTATCATGACATATTATTTACATGATCAAATGATATTACACTATCTTATATTTATATGATACTATTCAATCTTATTTTAAGATGACTGAATTATTATATACATCCCTCATATCAAAATTGGAGATTTATAATGGGCTTGTCATATATACATAAGACTTCATGAACATAAAGCTTTAGATTAGAGTACATATTTCAAATATTCATATGGTTCAAATACATGACATATATGGTCACATTGATAAAAATTATAGGGAAAGATACCATGCATATGCACTCACTTTTAAAACACTTGAGCATAGAGTCATACATATTTGAGTGCATATACATGGGCATATACATATAAAATTACTATAACATGATTAAATTTTCACATACACATACATTTGAAATATAGGTTCTCAAATTCAACATATATATACATGGAATTCTATATCAGTTGGTATAGATTCAATGGGAAACATATTGGTTCATGCACACATAAAAACAACATAATGAAATTGAATAGAAAATAATTTTAATTACACTTCACACTTATCATATATATATCCATTATAGGGAATGGACATGGTTCATTCTCCTTTGATCATTAATTATATTTTTCATTGAGTAAAACAAAACTAATAAACATAGATTCATAATGGGGAAATGAACATTATTCATGTCATTTCAATCATGCATTTTTTATGTGGAATGAACTTGATCTAACTTTACTGAAATGTTAGAATTTAATGTATAAACCATATACATCAATTGGTGGCCTTTCTTTAATTGAACCTAGCCTAATGGTTCTCTCATTTAGATGTGTAGTTATTTTATTTAAATGAACCTTACCTTATAGCTATTTATTTTTCCTACATATTTATTTGGGTTAGTACATTATTCACTTTTTTCCACATTCATGATATTTATTCATGTTGATTTACAAACTAAATATCTTGCATAATTACATAATTTTGGAGCATGATTACCCAAATTCTCCATGAAATTCAATAAGGAAACATAGATATCTATTGATTTAAAAAGAAAACATCATCTCAAAACATTACATGGAAACATTGTTTACTCATATATAGGTGTTATCCTTCCTTGATTTTATTAATTTTTCAATTTTATATTTTATATTTCATATTTCACATGTGGACATTGACTAATTCATTTTCATTTCAAGTTTTCTTAGAGAAAAATTATACATTTGAATCCATCTCCCAAATACAAAGTGTGTTGTACACACTTAAGTACATTTTTTCCTTTTAATCTATCAATTTTTAGGATCTGACTAATTTCCACCATAAAAAACATCCTATACCATGACTTTAAGTTTATTCACCTTTAAAATTTATCTCTAATGATAATTACTAATAATCCTTGGATCTTAGTTTCTAGTTCTAGGACCTATGATTTATGGATCTTATTTATTATCTTAAATTATCTACCCTTAATAAACTTATTATAGTCCACTAATTAGGGAACATTCACCATATTAGTTATTTTTAA